>CANYBF010960029.1:0-22750 GCA_948192965.1 Dalechampia spathulata | reverse complement strand
GGGGGGGAGAGAATATTATGAATTGTTCCCAAAGGACACGTTTCTCAAAGCAACTTGTGTGTGGGAGATTTCTCCTCTATCAAGTATAGTACCCACCTTGGCTTGCCTTGCCTTGCCTTGCCTTGCCTTGCCTTTTTGTGTTTCCATGTGCCCATCCATTGCCTTGTCCCACTATGGTCAGGTCAATTTATCTTTCACTAAATATCCCATTGCTTGAGATGTGAGATCCAATCTTCTAATGATAGCTATGTTTGTTTGGTTACCCATTACATAATAATGTTGAGATTTTAATAGTAATCTTGATAATAATTGTTTGAGTGAACACTTCATTTTCTCTATATTTTATTAGTACTATAATAAGCAACTTGATCATCTATTCAAGCAATTGCAAGTCTTGAATGAAACTTATCTTCTTCCAACTTTCTTCAAAGACGGGTTGTTGCTGTTTTGGTGATTAATACTTGTACTGTAGTTATGGTTGGCCTTCAAAGCATCAGTTTCTTCTGGTACACTTCGGCTCAATTTTTATATGACCATTTTATTCCATTATTGTCTCTAAACATGTTCCTCGAGGATTGACCCGTGGGTGGTTGGATGGCATTAATTCGATATTTCTAACTGGATGATGGGTAATCACTGCCTGTACCTATATATATATATATATATATATGTCATATGAGTTTGGACAAAGACAAATACAGCTCTTGAATCATGGTAACATCAAACATTGCAGACCATATGTCACTATCTACATTACTTGCGGATATAAATATGACTGCTTTTATTCATTAATTTTGTTTGCTGGTATATTTTTAAGGCACAGATTACCACCTTTTTCGGCCTTTGACATCAACTCACCTCCTCATAACTCAACCTAAACCCGCAAGCCACTTCTAGTTTAAGAAGTGTTTTTAGCTTTTCCTTTTCTGTCTACCAATTATTGTCGTTGTCTATTACTAATATCACCAGGGAACCTCTTCCCTCATCAACCCAAATTACCTCTCTATTGTCCAGAAGGCCAGTGCTGTCAATTATAATTCGGGTCTGACCCAACTATCTTACCTTGCCGACCGTAAACACATGCTCAAGAAACTGGGCCACCGTTCACGGGGGATAATTCCACATAAAGCCCCGATCTTGTCGCTAAAGCATAACCAATCTATTTTTTTTTTAACGGTATGGCATAAGCAGGGTTATCTTCTTTTAACGTATCTCAGCAAACAGCTCCTTGCACCTTTGGGCCTACTTATTCTTGTCATTTTCTTCTGAGAATCACCATTACCATCTTCTGAGTCCAATTATCTTAAGCAGCATTTTTCTCTTTTAGGCTATTTATTACCAATTTGCAAAAGGTTAGCAGTCGGCCATACTTTTGGCCCTGGCCCAATCATCTTCCTTTGCGGACTCTTGAACCTGCACTTAAATATTTGGACCCACGTTTTCAGCAGATTTAGAGCCCGATTCGGATTGAAAATTGAAAAAATTATTATTTAATTGATCAAATATTTAAATTGACGTATTTAATTTGATTTTTGTCAAATTCCCGAACTGTAATACTAAATGGATCTTAATATCAAGCCAATTGTTAGATAAAAAACAAAGCAGATCAATTACGGGCTTTATTTGATCCACCGAAAACAGATAACCGGAACATCTATGAGCCGAGAAGGTTGTATTTTTCAGATTAAAACGGCACAATCAGACGAAAAAATATTGCTTATATGATGAACTTAACTGCAGGCCGTAGGTGACTCAAATTCACCATCATCAAGCAAAGAATTGTCTTCTATAAATGAAGAAAATTGCAAAATATCATAATGATGTTCCCATCTTTGTTCATCGTCAAATGTACTTCCCTAACGGCAATTTGCAAAGGCTGGACGGGGAATATCATAAGATATTTGCAATGCAGTGTAATAGAAATGCCAGAGTTGCCGTTAACGATCGTTGAAATCCAGTCACAACAGAAAGGGAGGCTTTTATTAAGTTCTAGGAGCAGAAATATGCGACACCTCAAGCCTAATCTAAATGCAATTACAAGCATCAACGACTCTTGCCATGTACGGCAGCACCATTAAGCTGGTAATGCTACATAAGTTGAATACCACTTGAATACGACAAGAAAGCAACCATCGGCACTTTCATTTTCAAGCCCCATCTGATTTTGTATAAACAATTACCACCAAAGAATGACGATGACAGCATGTGTTGCTCATGATTGTTCATGTATCATGACCAAATGAAACTGCCAATGCTTACTCAAACATGCTCAAATAGATTTTTAACTAGTTTTAGGAGCTGAAGTAAATGTCATCTTATGGCTACCGAACAGGAACAGAATGACAAGGAATGAGAAAAGATCGACCAAAGTAATGAATTGATAAAACATTAAACCTTATATGCCCTATGTCATTACATATACACCTATATAACAGTTCAGCAAAACGAAGTGGGCACCCAATCACGTTGTCTTCTTCAAGAAAGTTTCAACGTCAAAACAAGTCAAGTGAAAGATGACCCCTTCTATGAAAGATCATAACATACATAGCCAAATGTATCAAAAGAATCATGTTTGATTTGGAAAGGGAACCTGAAAGTTTTGCAATGCCCTGAAAGATAATCTGCTTTCCTTAGGTTAACTTGAAAATCCTATCTATTAACATGCCAATTGTTGTATCAAAACAACAATCAAGTGTATTCTAAAAAATAACTGTGAAACAAAGGAGTTGACTAGAAGTATAGTTTACCACCCCCAACACCCCCCTTCCTTGAAAAAACGAAGACTCCCTATATGCCATGCCTGGATTTATGATCTAAACCTCTAATAGTGAGTGGCCTAGGTTATCATGAAAGTTTAATTGTTGATATCATCATCATGGCCAAGTTCAATTGTTCTTGATTCAATCTTCATCCAGAAACCCACAACACATTTCCAGCAGGCAATAAAATATGAACTCTGGCATGACGAATTTGGTTAAGTAAATGCCGAAGAAAGCAGAAACTCGATATCCAAAGCAACGAAGAAGCAGAGTATATCAATCAGATTATCACAAAATAAAAAGGAAAAGCTAATCTTCATATCCATTTAAATGAAAGCTACAATACCAAAAGTCATTTCACTTCAAAATTTAACTCACCATATCTTTTAGCACAGGAAAAAGATCCAAACAGTAGCTTAGCTAAAATCAAAACATAACATAAAGCCATTAATAATGGTAATCCCACAACACAATTCTTGTTTTAAAACCTGAGCTTCGAAAAGAACCAACGATTCTTGCCGGTCTTGAACCTCTCCTCAAACCTCTTCTTAATCTCTTTACCAGCAGTTACCTTCTTATCCTTGGAAACCAAAGCATCAGCAGTTACCACATCTTTCAAATCAACGTCAAGTGTGTACCTTGTTGGCATCAGATGGCTGTAGTTAACCACCTTGACGAAAGCCTTCACGCGTGATTTCTTTGCTGTTTTCTTAGCTGAGTCTTTCTTTATCACCTTTGCTGGGTATTTGGATATGCCAGCAACAAGGCAATGGCCGTAGGGACGGTCACGCGTTCCATCATCGAAGGATCTCACGATGACGGCTTTGCGGCCAGCGTAACGGCCCTGCAGAAGGATCACAGCCTTGTTGGGTTTCAAGAACTTGACCATTTTCTCACCGTCTCCTTTGCCGTCTAGGGTTTGGCGTTTGCTTGGTGTTGTATAATTCAGCTTCTTATAGCGGCCACGACTTGCCTAGGGTTTTTTGGTGACGAATTTACAGGATCGACTGTTGCTTGTGATTTTCAGCCCAGCCCGATCTAGCCCAACCTCTTTCGAGTTGCTATCAATCAAACCCTAATCCAAAATTAATTATCAAAACTACCATTGAAGGGTATTTTAATTTAATTAATTAATTTTAACCATCTTCATTAATAATAATAATAATAATCATTTCCATTCTTTTCTAATTTTATGTGATTACTATCTAATTCTGAAAGCTCTTTTAACCTATAAAATAAAATAACTCTCCTTTATTTCTATTAATTTTATAAACATTTATAAATTAATTTTTATTTTTTAAAAATTTGATCATTTTATCTAAATATATTAATTTCAAAAATATTTTATAAAATAAAATAATGATTTCAACTTACTTATTAATATTACTATTAAGATTTTTTTATAAATATTAAATATTTTATTTTATTTTAATATACTTCCATAAATTAATTTTTACAAATTTGATATAATAATGTACGCATTAACTCTCTCTGAATATATATTAAATTAAATTTTAATTTACACATTATATAAAATTCGACACATGTGAGTTATTATATTATAAAATAATTAATGCATTTATTAATTACTTATAAATAATATTTTCTCTTCCTCTGATGATGTTTTTTTTATCAATTATTATTTTCTGAAAAATATTTAAAATAATAATTGTAGAGGGAAGCGAAGTACTAAATAAGGTCAAGTCGGGTCCTTCTATCGGGTCAGATATTACCGGAATTATCTTATCTACAAAATCTCCCTCTCTTTTTTTATCTGCGTAGCGTATCACAAGTATTTGTATTTGTCATTTCATCAAGCACAAGCATGGCAGGATCCACCGCTCTGTTTGTCGTCGGAACCGGAACTGGAACGCATTTCTCCGGTGAATACCAGCAACCGAGTAGTTTAGAATCTAGGCTCTTGAGAAATCATAGGAAGCAATCTGGGTGGTTATGGCTTAATGAATATCAGTTGCCGCGTCGGAACTGGACGTGCCAAATGCCGACAACCGCCCACAAGTTGAAATTCCAACCCAGTTTTGCAATTCGTAAAGACTCCGATGATAGCTTTCTCTCGGTATGATGTTTCAGTCGCTTTTATTTTCTTTTTCTTCCCCTGCTTAGTGTGTGATTCAGCAGGTAAAGGTCCTTCCAAAAGGTAGTTTATGTTTGATCTGCAACTTCATTTTTTATTATTTCAAATTTGAAAAGGGCGAGGAAGTTGAGCTTTTGATTTCAAGTTTAGAGTATTAAGGTCATGTTTGTGACAAATTTGCTTTTTCGGTAGAATGTAGAAGATACAGATGAAATGTTTGATAAGTTGATCAATAAACATGGAAAGGTGGTGTTTAGAAGAAATGACCAAAAGCCTCCTACAGCCGAGGTTGATGATGATGCCGAAAGCTTGTCATGTAAGTTCATCTCATCTCCACTTTTATTTGGAACAATGATTTAATATCTCTTCTTTTGCTTGGGCTTATTGCTATGTTTCGTTCTCTTACTATTGATTTGTCTTTCGTTATGTAATATTGGTATCTTTTCGCAGTAATATCCTTGTTATTGGTGCTGTTCACAAGTTGTTGCCATTGCTTGTACTTCATAATATGCCCCTAGGAATGGTTCTGGTAAGCTTATTTTGGGAGAAGGATCCTGAACATTCTTTATGCGACCACTAACCTGAGAGAAATGAAGAAACAATAAATAAGATGAATTCTAAATATAAGTTGACAAATAACAAAGGGAGGAGGAATTACCTTTGTATTCCTTTTACTTCTGAAGACGAGAATCATTGAAATATTTGTTTGACTATGATTAAAAGAAAAGGACATTATTCATAGAATATATTGCTTCACTCAAATAATAGAATTTGGAAATGAAAATATGAAGAATTTTAAATATGTTAGTTTTACTTACAAATGACAATGTCAGGAGAAAATCTTTGGTTATACTATGGCCAAATTGGTATCATGTAGATATGATATCTCTCAGTTCTATTGGTGATATTTGGCTTGTCCTCTTATTTTTTGCATGTAATTTGTTTGCTTTCATAATATATTGGTTTCTCGTTATGCATAATGAAATTATGGTATTGTAGTTAGAGATGCAGTCATCAATGTATTTAGTCCTTACATCCATATATGGTGACAACCCTTTTTTTCCCTGTCTAATAGTTGCTGTAGCAATGGCCAAGGTTGCAAGTGATGTAAAAGCTGGGGATATAAGGGTCCTCTTTGTAAAGCCTCTTGTGTATTGGACTCGGTTTTTTATCATTGCAACAGCCTTTTCGCGTCCCCAGATAGATGCTATAGTGTATGGGTTGCTGATATTTTGTTATTTATACCTACCTTACTCTTTTCCTATCAAAATTTGGAGGTGTAGCTAAGCTGATAAATGTCACTTTGTAGGTCACGAATCAGAGATATTGCGGAGAAGCAGTATGGAAAAGTTCCATTAGGGGACACAAAACCCAACTCGTGGACCCTCTTGGATTTTGGTATGTGCTGCTGACCAATAACACATGAGTGTTCTTATTTTCTTTTGGATGATAACTACTAGCTTTAATAAACTTAAATTTTGCAGCCACATCCCCATTCTGGAATCAAGTTTCCTTTTTGGGCATTTGCAGTTATTTCATCGACATATAATTTTTGATTCTCTTTGCAGCCGGTTATCCTTTAATTGGCTGGCTGGGTTAATCTTGTTATGAACGTTTTTGGAGGATTTTAATCCTTGGTACTTTTGGCTTGAATTTCAGGTGACGTAGTAATTCATATATTTCTTCCTCCGCAAAGATCTTTCTACAACTTGGAAGAATTTTATGGCAATGCAACGCCTATTGAACTTCCTTTCGAAAACCGACCTCCCTTTAGCAGCTAATTCAGACTTTTTATGTCGGAGTACCTGAAACCTACATGATGGCTGCATGGTGCCAATGGATAGATTGATAGCAAGGAAATTTCGACTCTGCAAGCTTGAATTGAAGCAATTTTCTTGCCAGATACGAGAATCCCATCAAGCAGGATTAGCATTAGCTTCAACATCTGTCTATACATCGGTAGGCTCTGCTTGTCGCCAATTATTATGAGGAATGTCCTGTGTGATAGTCCGCCTTGTAAAATCAAAGCTTCGAATTTTTCTGCATTTTCAAGTTCTTGAAAAGTTCTTTGCACTACCATGTTTCATTGTCAGAATGCATTTAGCAGCCACAGTAAATAACAGGTGACGGTCGTATAATTGAAGGTATAAAAAGTTGGCGGGCAAATTGATGAATGAGATTGATAAAGCCCAGCAGAACATGAGAATGGCAGCAGAAAATGTGAATTTACTGCATGCTTTACCTATAGAAAATACAAAGACTAATTCTCCCCAGAGGTCGATAGGAATTCAGAAAAAAGAACCGATGCGATGGTCCAAAGCGTTGACTGTTGCGCATGCATAAAAGCCTAGCTGAAAGGGTTGACAACTCGCTTGTTGAAATCAGTTCCTGCCAGAATTGAGCATGCAAGATTTTCACAGTCCTGAAGCGGCAACATATTCAGCTGAGGATATTTTATTTGTGAATGCAAATCCAGATATTCTTTTACAATCTCAGTGTCTTTCTCTCATTCATCTATAAGTTCTAAGCCAGAATCTGGAGAAGCATGGAAACGTGGCTTCAAGCCTGCATCAGCTGCCGTGAGATGGGCACGGATTGTTAGTCGGGCTTCAATTCCACAGTATTCGCGTTAATTCTTCATTTCCTGAACAATATTATGCATACCTTACAAAAACCACGTAAAAGGGAAATGAAAGTAGGTGGCAGACTTCGGTAAAAGTACAGCATTGACAGCGTTATGGAGAAGTCAAGCGACTAAACACACAACTGATGGTGAAGAAGCTTATTATGTGGGAAAAATGCTAATAGATATTTGCTCAAACAAGTAGGAGGGCCTCATTTATCGGCAGAAAAATTCAGTTGCCTCATTAATTTAAATGACATTCTCTAGTGTCTTTTTTGATAAGAGGAAAATAATACTATAAAGAGTGCAAAATTCCGTAATTGGTTCGTTATGGGTTTTGTGCTAAAGAGGCACTCGTGTTTGGATGGGTCTTCCAAAGCTTTTACAATGTTATCTTTAACATATGAACCCTTGCCTTTCCTTCTATTTTCAAAACAGGGTTATCCTCGATTGGGTGTTGTAATGGTTTAATATACATGCAATTCAGTGTTACAATAGCAAAACTATGTAATAACACGGAAATCAATCTCGTCCAATGAAATCGTTTGTTATAGTAAATTCACCATTTCTCTCCGCCATTTAGATATACATTACAATAAAAGAAACATCAGCTCCCGTCGACAATAAAATTATAACACTACGGTGAATGCCATGGTAGAGTCGGCCAGAGCCGAGGACGTACCGAGTCTAATTTTCCTTGCAAATTTTTTAACAATTTTTTTGAGCCACTTCACCACATCCTATTCAGTTTATGGTTTTTATTTGCCTTGATATTGTGTTCAGCTCTGTTTGCCATCTCCACAGAACATGTAAGTAGAGGTCCTCGCAACGACCTCAAATTGCTGATCACCGTATGGTATGGGAAGATCGAAACTATGTTCGATTAATGAGCACAAATGCCCAAAAAGAAATATCCCATGTTGAATGTGCTACCAACAAAGCTTCGACAGTCTCAGAATTTTTAACTAGACTAGATGCCAGTCCTCCATAGCAGTTGCAACAAATTGCAAGTTACAAAAGGGCAAGAATACACCCGCAAACATGCATGTAGACAAACACATTGACGCAGAAGAGTGCATTCACAACAGCCACGTATAAACATGTAGCCTCATCAATACGCTAGACATATAGCAGTGTGAACTTCATCGGCTGCTAAGTTTGGAAACTAAACAAGCATTCTACATCAAAATAGATAAGATTCAACTGAGGTGCATCTCACATAGTCCTCCTCCCATGTTCATAAGCAACACCAGCACTCGTAGCATGGACTCAATGAAGCAAAGGGTACGGTCCTGAAAAAACAAACAAGAAATGTTCTCGATATCTCATTTCAGAGAAATCTTCAAAAATCATGTCATTAACAGGTATGAGGGTAAGAGTGTACAGCAAATATTACCTATGGTTTACGGGGCAGTGAACTGCTACTACTGCTGTTGCTAGAGCTTCTTCCTCTCAAAGGCCTATATCAGAAGCATGTATTAATTACTTTAAAAAAAAATTAAAAAGAATAAAGAAGAAAGATACCCAAACGGAGACAACGAAAAACAAAGTACTTCATGAGCTAAGCATGAGAGTAAATAGAGAGGCTAACATAATTGTCAACTAGACAAATGGCTTAACTTGAACCCGCTGTGGGAATCAATTTTACCATTCCCACCCTCGCATATTCCCTATAAAGTTTTCTTATAGCACTCAAAAGCCTCCTGCCATCTTTCTGAAGTCAAATAGACGAGGCATAAGACACAAGCCAATTTTTTTTTATAATAAAAAATACAGAAAAAGCAAGCCAGGGAAAATTGTCCTAGCAAGGGGATATTTTTCTAGAGGTAATGCCAGAGGGGTAATTTTATCATGCAAAACAGCGATCAAATGAAAATGAAACAATAAAAATTACAGCAACTGCAAAGCACATAAGCATTAATACAGTTATTGAAGTAGTACCTTCTAGGACTTCGGCTCCTTGACATCCTGCGAGTGACCTGCAACAATCAAACAGAAATCAATGATCACAGAACCACTGAGAGTGCCACTTTATTACACAAAATTACATAGACAATCCAGAAACCTTGCGCGGACTAGGTGATCCAGAATGTGAAGATGACCTCCCACGCCTTGCAGCAGGTGCTCGACCTCTGTTATATAACACCAAAAAGTAATCCATGAGGAAAGTCATCAGCAACATGAGACATCAGAAACCAAGTGGATATATCTTTTGTCCCATAATCCCTCACTATTTACTATAATATCATCAAATATCATATCTATGGATTTCATTTTCTGTCCATCCCTGGTTTTTAAGGATATGTTATATTCCTTGTATTCTTCATATAGAGATATAATTTTTTACAATATGATTTGACCATGCTTGTACTAGAATATAAAGAACACTAGGTTAAATAATCTAGCTATTCAACTTCAAAAGCTAAAGAAGGTTCATCAAATATAGCACAAAAACACAGATTAGTTCTGCAAGATCCTCTTTTGATACACTACCAAATGTCAGCCACTAGAATTTTGGCACTAATCCATATATGATCAGGCCTAGTATATATATATCATTGAGGAATGATGATAGAATAAGTTAAAAATGTTGGTACAACTTACCAACATTAAATAAGCTTTCTGTAGTTCCTCTGTGCTCAAGTTCTCAAAAATTGTTTTAATACAATCTGGCATATGGTATTTGTGGCAAAAATTCAGATTCACATTCCCTTACAAGTTCTGTTTATCACTTGCTTAAATATCACTCTTGCAATCCAACTATAACAATTGCTATGTGAAGACACTTTTGTATGATTAAACATTGATTAGGGACCTTATTTCAGATCCTTGGCAAACAAAAATTTAAAAAATCATAGCATCTATCCCAATAACACCTAACAAAACATACCTCCTTGGTGAAATTGACCTCGAACGTGAGCGAGCAGGTCGACGGATTGGAGAACGGCTACGTCGACGAAGGGGAGACCTTCTTGGGGGACTGCGAGCTCGTCTTGGAGGTGAGCTGAGGTAAAAGGAAAAGAAATTGCAACAAATTACTATACAATGCAATTACAAACTCAGTATCTCTTCAGACTAATACCAATAACATTACAGGGATTACTAAATTGATACAGCATATGGTGTAATGCCTAGGAAGCAGAAAAAAATGACATCCAAACATAGATGTAGTTCATTAAGTTGACTGTAGCCCATACAATTCTCTCTCCCACCAGTATTTTAGCATCACTATTGTCTTATCATTCCTTACATCAACTGCGATATATTCATAGACATTCATATGATTTTTAAACATTCAGAAGAAACATTTCAAGTTTTGAATAACAAAAACCTATTTAATAAGTGAAATTACCGCCGCCTGGGTGGAGGAGGAGAACGTCTACGTATTGGACTACCACGCATCCTTCTAGGTGAGCCTCTACAGAAAATGAGAAATGGTTGTTAGCTGCTTGAAGGAGCCAATAAATGAAGCAAGGAACAGGATAGCAAGCACCAGGCATCATACCTTGCAGGGGATCTATAACGCCTTGGTGGAGATGGAGAACGTCCCCTAGCAGGGGATGCTGGTCTACGCCTTGGAGGTGTATCTCCACGACGATAAGGAGAATCCATTCTTCGACGAGGAGGAGAATCGGCACGTCGACGTGGAGGAGAATTAGGAGGACGTCTGGGAGATCCACCTCTTCGAACAATAGGAGATCTTCTTCGAGGTGACACTACAGGAGGAGATTGCATCACAAAATGCAATAGCTACCATAAATAGAAATATGCAAAATATTCCAAGATATTATAAATCAAAAGCATACATTCTCTTGGCCTTTTTGGTCCATCCTTCTCAACATCTGCACCAGCATTATCAGCTTTCAGAGCATCTCTCTTTGGACCAGTAGGAATAGGCTTCGGAGGTGGTGAAACCTTCTGCCTTGGAGGTAATGTGAACCTTGCTCGAACCACATTGCCATCAATTTGGGCCTATATCAAAAGTCATTAACATTATATACCAGATATGAGAAGATTGGCCTCATCATCAACTACATTTGAGCATGTATCTTAGTGAAAATTACCCCATCCATGTATAGCAGGGCCTTCTCAGCATCAGCCCTTGTCTTAAACTCAACATATCCATATCCTTTTGGAAGATTAACCTGCTCAGGTGTAACATGTTAATGACAAGAAATGCTCTAAATAGCATGACATATAAGAACCCATATTGACTTACACTACGGTCCATTGCAAGCTCAACATGTACAACTTCACCAAAGTTACCTAAGCAAGAAGAAAAGCAAAGGAACTGAGAGAAAAACAAAACCCAAGGGAATATAAAATAGGAGTAGAACAATTTGGACTTAAATTGGACACGCTTGAAAAGCCACGAACACAATTTCTAAGAGCACATAAATCATAATCTCAAAACACCCTAAAGAACAGAAAGGCACATGACTTACTGAATATTTCTTTTAAATGACCTTCATTCACATTTCTGCTGAGTGAGTCAATGTGAAGAACAAGAGACTCACGAATGGGAGAAGCCTTCCTGGAATTAATATAACGCAAAAAAAATGTCTTAAAAATAACAATCAAATTCAAACTACCCCTAAATGAAAAGTTATGGATGAATTAAAAAGAAAAATTATTAATCTAAAGTTCCTAAAACAGAAGAAGATGCTAATTTCACATATAAGAAGACTTATTTTTCTCGAAAATGCACACCAGAAAGAAGAAAAGTAAATATTTAAAACACCTTTCCTGATAAAAGAAACCTCCTCTCGAAAACTCACATGGTTGGATAACATCAGAAACAATATTCTTCTTCTTCTTAAGAAGAATCCTTACAACAATAATGTAGAAGAATCATAAGCGAGCAAGTTCTCACAGATAACATATTGAACTTCGCCTTTTCATTTTTAATCCGTAAAAAAGTTTTCCAAATAACGTATATAAAAATAATTAAGGGAAGATTGGGACAGAAAGACCATGTTTAGACGTACCTTGGAGGCGGAGAAGCTTTTCTTGATTGCGGTGGTGGAGAACGACCTCGTCTAGCAACCTCAGTAGGGCTGGGTAATACAGACAGCTTAAATTTAAGAAAAGCGAACAGAGAAGGCGTAATATTGCAAATTTAACAAAGAAGGAAGAAGCAGCATAAAATGTAAATCAAAGAAGTGAAAATGTAAACCTCTTTCGCTGAGGAGGACTGCGGCTACCAGAACTTAGGCTGCGAGAAGGAGAAGAGGACGAGAATGATCGAGAGCGAGATCGCGATCGAGAGCGAGAGGATCGAGACCTAGAGCGAGATTCTGAACCAGAAAAGGAGCGTGACCGTGACCTTGACCTGGACCGAGAGCGGGAGGATGAGCCAGAGCCGGAACCAGACGGTGGCGAGGGACGTCCTCGCGTGGGCTTCGCCATGGATGAACGAGTTACGGAGCTCAAAATGAAACCCTAAGATAAACCCCTAGAACGATGAAAATTGGGATAGAAGAAAACAACCGAGCGTGTATGATTTTATTTTATTTATTTTAGGGAAATGGTCAATTTTGCCCCTAAAATTAATACGCAGAAGAAATTAATCTCTCTCTTCCGGAGTTGGCCTCAGTTGGCAATTAATTATTTTTTTACCAATTTAATTCAATTATCCATTTTTCACCGGATATATTTATTTGGAATTACCATTTAACGTTGAAAAGTAATTTAAAATTGATTTTAAATAATAACTAAGAATCAGCCAGAGCCAGCCACCATGTAATAAACACCAAACCCTACAAAAACCCTGTCAGTGCCATCATCTCTTTTTTGCTCTGGATAGCTCTCAGTCATGAAATTTTTCTTGTTCCTCAAGATATGAGAATAAATATAGAATAAATGAATAAAACCAGAGAGATAAACCCCTGATGTTTCGGTTATCAATTCATCATTAACATTCTTTTAGATTGAAGAAAGCCAGGAAAATTATGGGAAGAACATATGCAATACTAGCAGATGTACTTTCAGCGTTAGCAGCATCTGCTGCTCTTTCACAATCCAATTCTATTGCTTTTGCTGATGGCCCTTTCCATTTCTCTTCTTCTTCTTCCTCAAATGCTACTCCTTCTCAATCTTCTTCATCTGGGCAATCTCAGCCGTCCAATCCGGCTCACTCTGGTGCAGCAGAATCTGCTCCCAAACCTCTTAGGAATGATAATCCCAGAACGACTTCAGCTGGATTCGATCCAGAGGCTCTTGAAAGAGGTGCTAAAGCCCTAAGAGAGATTGCTTCTTCTTCTCATGCGAAAAAGGTTTTGCCTTTCCTGTGTTTCTTTGTAATTTTTTCTTTTGGGGATTGTGGTTTAAGCGATATCCTTTTTCATTAGTTCTTAGGTTACGAAGTTCTTTTTTCTTGTGCGAGCTCTTTGTTTGAATTTCATTAGGTGTTCAGCGAAATGTGAGATAAAAAGAACTATTTTCTGTTTTGCTAAGTTAGTTCTTGCTTAGTTTTATTGTTGAAACTTGTTCTTACTTCTTACATAATGGACAGCTCCAAGTTTTCTGTTCTCACTTTATTTTGTGAACAAATGTAACTTTCAGGCGTTAAATTGGACCTTTAATCAATGGATTTTTTTTTTCCCAAATTGTGCTTCTCGTAATTAATATAGGTGTTTGAAGTGATGAAGACTCAAGAAGCAACAAGGCAGGCAGAAATGGCAGCGAAGGCTGCTGAATTTAAGGCTATGCAAGCTCAAGCCGAAACTGTAAGGCATACGTATGAACTCCAGTAGTTATTTCTAAATTTCTACAAGTTTGATGGTTAAACAGATGGTGGCTCAGATATGGTAAAAAAAATCCTTGGATGGCTAGATATAATTCAAAAAATGGCATGATTGACAGTCTTTGCTGAGATGCTGTAAAAATAAGCACTGGAGTGCATAATGATTATGCAGTTATATTAATCATCGAGAATTATGTTACTGTATCTTCATTTCTCAATGTTTTGGGCTCATGGAATTTCTGTTATCGATGGATTGCTGTTTCTTGAAACTGGCAGGAGAGGCAACGAGTAATATATGATGAACAAAAGAAGCTGGCTCAGCATCAAGCACAAACCAAATCCCAGATGGCACGTTATGAGGATGAATTGGCGAGAAAGAGGATGCAGGCATGTGCTACCTCACATATGGCTTGAAAGATGTTCCTTTTTGGAGATGAGTTTGATCATTTGTTATTACAGGCTGATAATGAATGCCAAAAAGCCAGGAACCAGGAGCTTGTCAAGATGCAAGAAGAGTCATCAATAAGGCAGGAGCAAGCTCGGCGAGCCACAGAGGAACAGATTCAAGCACAACTACGACAAACAGAGAGAGAAAAGGCTGAGATAGAACGTGAAACCATTCGAGTGAGAGCTATGGCAGAAGCAGAAGGAAGAGCTCATGAAGCAAAGCTAGCTGAAGATGTTAACAGGCGAATGCTGATTGATCGTGCTAATGCTGAAAGAGAAAAATGGGTTGCTGCTATCAATACTGCTTTTGACCACATTGGAGGTATAAACTAATAACAAACCAACAAATCTGGGTATATGGTTTACTTTTTCTTTAAAAAAAAAAAAGGGTTGTAATTAAATTTCTAGTGATGTGAAGACTTTAGTAGTGAGTTATACTGATATATTTCTTGACAAATTTATAGTTCAGTACCATGCAGATTTGGTTTAGCATAAGAAGTTTGTCATAATATTGACTATTAGTCTTTGTATGGTCATAAGTCTTCTTAAACTGCACAACATTCAAGTTCATTTTATTCATACGGTTTAGCATATAAAGATATTAGCTGAAGAGTATGTATCGATTGTTTGTAGGGGGTTTACGAGCCATTTTAACTGATCAAAATAAACTGGTAGTTGCTGTGGGAGGAGTGACAGCCCTTGCAGCTGGAATTTATACAACAAGGTACTGCTAACTGATAGCTAATTGGATCATTTCTGTGGCGTTTCATGCAATTTCAAAGAAACCTCTGGCTTTGGTGAACATGTATTTTAATAATTATCAAAACTGGAGTTACTATGATTTGGAACTTATCAATTTTCTTCATATGCTGAGAATATGATTTCAACTTGTTTGTCATGGATGCAACTAGTTGCCTAAGACATCGCCAGCTTTCTTTTTGTTGAAGTTGTGAAATACAAGAAATAAGGCTGCTTAACTTTTTGCTGTGTATATATGAGCGTTATACTTGTCATACTTGGCATTTTCTTTTACCATTTGTCCTGTTGGTTGACGTATGGTTCTTCATTGTGCTATTGAAGTTTGCTAATGTATTATTTGATAGCATGAAAGAGTACTACATGGTATTTTGTGGTGGGAATCAAGTCTGCTTAGAAAAGATCTTTCTATTCAATTCTTGGAAATGTCTTTAGTTGACATGCAATATTTTCGTCTCTCTTTTCTTCATTGCAGAGAAGGAGCAAAGGTGATTTGGAGCTACGTGGATAGAATATTAGGTCAACCATCCCTTATTAGAGAGTCTTCTAGAGGAAAGTACCCTTGGTCAGGATTCTTTACTCGTGCCATGAGCAGTTTGTCAAGGAATGCCAACTATGGGTCTTCTGGAAATCAAAAAGGGTTTGGTGATGTGATTTTGCATCCCTCTCTTCAAAAAAGAATTGAACAACTTTCCCGTGCAACTGCCAATACAAAATCTCATCAGGCACCTTTCCGGAACATGCTCTTTTATGGGCCTCCAGGAACAGGGAAGACAATGGCTGCTAGAGAGCTTGCTAGTAAATCGGTATGGGATTTTATTATGTCATTTAGTTTCATGAATTGCATGTCTATATTATTGCAAACTTGACCATCAGCTATCTTCTTGTATGGTTGTGATGACTTGCTTCAATGGCTTTGCTATTTCATGATATTTTCGTGCTTAATTAGTTGTAACTGCTTCCTGTTTTCTGCAAGCAGAGGTGCTTTTGTATAAAACATACAAGCAAGCATTAATGGGTAAACTTTGTGAAGTTGTGAAGAACAAATTTCTGAGATCATGCATGCTCACTGGAGGTTTTATATGCTATTACTTTTAGTAGCCCATGGTGAATAATTTAAATTCTTCTCCTTAAATTCTTCATATGTTTTACGTGTAGGGATTAGATTATGCATTAATGACTGGTGGTGATGTTGCGCCATTAGGAGCACAGGCCGTTACTAAGATTCACCAGTTATTTGATTGGGCTAAGAAGTCCAATAGGGGATTGTTGTTGTTCATTGACGAAGCTGATGCTTTTCTGTGCGAGTAAGTGGTGCTTGCCATTTAATTTCCGTGTGTAAATATTCCATTGTGGGTTTTCTTTTGGCTTCATCCAAAATGGAGTAATGAATAAGTATGTTTGATTGTTCATGACGCCACTTATTAGAGGTTCTATATTCTGTATTGGTTTTGTTGGTTTTTACCAAGAGCATTATACATTTTTGCTTGGATCTACATTTGGAGTATTGAATTCGTTTAACAAACCGTGCAGGAGGAACAAAACCTACATGAGTGAAGCTCAGCGAAGTGCACTCAATGCCCTTCTTTTCCGCACTGGTGACCAGTCCAAGGATATAGTCCTTGCTCTTGCCACAAACCGTCCTGGCGATCTTGATTCAGCTGTGGCGGACCGTATTGATGAAGTCTTGGAATTTCCTTTACCAGGGGAAGAGGAACGCTTCAAGATGCTGAAGCTTTATCTGGACAAGTATATAGCTCAGGCTGGATCACCAAAATCTGGTGGTTTGTTCCGGAATTTGTTCAAAAGACAACCACAGAAGATAGAGATCAAGGGAGTGACCGATGACATCTTAAAGGAGGCAGCAGCAAAAACTGAGGGCTTTTCCGGGAGAGAAATAGCCAAGTTGATGGCAAGTGTCCAAGCTGCAGTTTACGGGAGTCCAAATTGTGTACTTGATGCCAGCCTGTTCCGTGAGGTAGTAGATTACAAAGTTGCAGAACATCAACAGAGGAGCAAACTGGCATCAAAGTCCGAGGGAAAAAGCACGTAGACTATTGTCCCTTAGCGTAATGCGTCTTGTATCGGGAACTTGTAGGGTAGATGAGTCCCTACACGGCTAACATGAATCGGCCACACATTTTTTTCCGCTCAGATCCGGTCATCATCTGATCATTATTTTCCCCTACAACAGGAAGGGATTTTGGATACAATTCAGGTTTACTTATTGACAATTCATAGATCTATGATTTTTTCAAGAGAGCTATCATGTGGATTAATAACAGAACTGAAGCTTCTGCTGCGGGATTCACCCGTGTATCTCTGGACGAGTCATGAAACAAAAGCTACAAGTTTGTCATTGATAAATAATTCCAAGTCCAGACTAACTGTACTATTAGCAATTACAGCGTGTTGCTTCTTTTGAGCCTTGGGAATTTCAATCTGGATTTAGCAAGATCGACACGCCAGCAGGCGCAGCTTTGGTAACCATCGATCAAGCTCCTTGTCTGTAAATGGGTGACCTCGAGGAAGTGTTTAACGGTATAATTCCCTAATTTGGCTGCACGAAAAATGGTAATACTCGAATCTCAAGGCATGATAAAGGACGAGGTGGCCACTTTTACACTACCTTCAGCTGTAGAATTCTTTCGAAGATCTTTTTTAGGTGCATTTTCAACGTGACCATAAGGTTGAATTGCACTATACGTAAGTCATCAAACAACAAATAACATTATTAATAAGTAATTATTAGGAAACGAAGATCATAGAGGATGGACTTTAGAAGATCACATGTTAAATGACGAACAGCACATGCAATTAATGAAACACAAATACTAGTAGTTATTAAGTGATTTGAATTAATTATTGATACTCAAGGATCAAGAACAACCATGAAACAGTACAAGAGAACTCCATGAATACGTACAGAAATGACCCAATTCCACGGTTGTTACAATTAATGGAACAACACTTGATCCAAATAAAGTCGATCGAGTCAGGATAGAAATCAATAACAACACAGGAATCATATCAGTGCAACAAGGAAGAAAAAATGATCAAGTTTCGTAGCCTTTCATTTTGCTTTCTTTAAATAGGAGCTTTTCTTTCCTTCTTTATTTAGAAGACATAAAGATCAGCAAGTTCTTCCAAAGAATCCACATTAAGATTGAGATGAGCATTTTCAACCATCCACAGAAGATGATCAAAGAGAACAACCTCACATTTCACCACCAAGATGTCTTCACCTTGCTTCTGCTTGGATTTCTCCATTAAAGCACTTACAAGGGGATGGCTCAAGTACTTATTGCTAACCACATAACGTTTTCTTGTACTTCCAACAAAAATAGTTTGATGCTCTTCACCTTCTTCTGTGTGATCACCCCATGATTCATCTCTAGTCGATTTAGACCTGAGGCTACTGTAGGATGAAGATCTCCCAAGCTGCCTTGACAAGCTCTTGCATTTCCTTAGTATCAAATTGATCTTCTTCATTATTTTCTTTAAAGAGAAGGGAAGAAATTAAGGGACTTAGAAGCTAATAATGCCCAAAGAGAGTGAGAGAGAGACTTGAAATACACTCAGAAAAATGTAATATACTAGTTGGTGTAAGAAGAGATTGGTGGGTGCAACGTCATTGTTTTCCGGTGCTAGAAATGTGGGGCATTAGCTTTTCTCCAAGCCTATCATTTCTATTGTTAGTGACATAAATTAGTCTATCTTTATTTCTTTATTTTTTTTGTTCCTTTTGCTGAACAAATCTTGCATATGGTGGGGGCTTTGCCCCCCACAAATTGACTTGTATATATACTTAGCCATGCAAGCCCCTCCTTTTAATATCATATCTTATAGTTATTAACTACAATCAAGTAAAATTTGACTACAAGTTTCTTAGCCGTACGACCCATCAACATGTTTTAGCCAAGTGTTACTACAAGAGAAGTATTGAGTTACCAAGTAATTCAAATGAAGCTATTCATATATGGAAGTAGTTGAAAGATAGAATGAGAACAAGTTGAAAATGGAAGGTCGGCCAACTATTTCACCATTCATGGTTAAATGACAAAAAGCTATTGCATGTGAAGGATTTTAACATATGACCACGAAGCTAAAAGCCCCGTTTTCTTCACATGGCCAGGACCGGTCACAATTCAGTTGCTAGCCAGAGAGGATGTAAATACGTGATAAAAGGGATGTTGTGTTCAAGCACATGTTACCCCATGCATGGGCATTTTAAGCTATTCTTTATATGTATATTTCCATTTGCTATATACCCAAAAGTTTCTTTCTTTTTCATACATATATATATATATATATATTATGAGGCTTGCAATCAACTGCACCAACGTAAAGCTGTTCTTTGGATCGAAGTCTATCGTCTTTTTCCTTGAAATGGTGAAACCCTTACAAATTGCTCAGCCACGCCATGCTGTTCATCATTAGCCAATCATCTTTGTTGTTTCCAGGCTCTTCTTCTTCTTGTTCCGTATGGGTTAATCTTTGTCTCTTTGTGGGTATTTTGTTAACGTAGAGCCGTGTGGGTGTGCTGGGAAAGAATATCCAAATTTAATAGTGAAGATCATAACTAAATGGTTCAAGATCTTAACAGAATGGATCAATCTTTAAATTCAACCACAAATTTAATGTTATTTGGATATATGACGTTGTGGATTAATCAACCAGATGACAACGACGTCAACTTTAGAAGAAGATAAAGAGATTGCTAGCTGGTCTTATCGACCTCTTACGACATTGCTACAGATATTTCTAAGCGTCATAAAGAAAAATGTTTTCTTGACAATTCGATTCTATTGATTCAAGTTCGAAAGATATTTCCTTGTGGGCTAAGTTAACTGTAATCACACTCAAAACATTATTCTTATTTTCCTTTCAATCTCTACAAAATCATTCTTCCTTGTCCAAGTTGGTCGATGATGATTTGGATAAGTTGTACATCCTCGGAAGATGTCTGAACATGTTTTCCCGTTTCTTACAATGCTCCAATGGCCTGTTAAGAAAAGGGTCCAGAGGATACAACCATGTTATCAATACCAAGCACTGATATATTCTAAATTCTGTTGGATTTCTGGGTAATGAAGCATCCTTTTGAGCTCATCTTCCAAGTGAAAACGACAGGGAATTTTGTCCCTTTTTTATGCCTTTGAACTTGCTTAGAAGCAAAAACATTATCTATGTATCACATCAATGACGAGTTCATAATAGGTCCAAGATTCCAACTCAACGTGACAAGGTGTAACCAAACTCGGAAGCTGCTGATTGAAAATGACACCTCCCTATGCATTTTTTACTTCTTACAATTTAATCAGAGCTGATTGGTACTGACCAATTCTGGGATCTAATTGATTTACTAATTGTCATCGAGAAATTCATGGGATATGTACCAAAAGCTCCTCAAGTAACGTGAAAATGAAATCTTGTTCTGTCAATCTCGCTTGAAAAGCTAATATGCAATTTCCTTGGAGAATAAACAAGGTAAGAGAGATGAAATGAGGCTGTTTCAGGTGGTTGATTAAATGGAACTCCATCTGCGATCACTTTGTTAACATTCTTGGCATGTCCGCTCAGGATGGCACTAAGAACTGGCACCAGGCTTTTCAAAAGTCTCTAAGATGAAGTGCAGTATGCCCTTTCGTGGCGGCGTCAGAGCTTTCTGAATCACATAATCGCCAAACTGATCCTTAGCAATTTGCAATAGTTGGTTGCTGTTGCTCGCAAAAAGATCCTCAACTGCATAAATCATCGGTTGTGACAAGGAACATTTTTCAACCATGTGACTTCCCCATTTGTGCAATGATAGCTTCGCATGCTGACCTCGGAGAATGACGCCTATTCTTGCACTAGAAATTGGGTTTTCAAGCCTTAGATCTTTCTTCACAACGTGGTTGGTTCCCTGAAGGAGCACCGCACTGCCAGAGATTAATCAAGGGATTTCACCCACCAAGGGCGACTCTTTACGATATTTGACTTCTTTGAGCTTATTTGAGTCGTGACAAACATGATAAATTGACGCCCTTTTATCCTATCCTCGCCAATTTTAAAGCTTACATGATTCTGCGTACCAAGAATAGAATCTTGACGAACCATACTGTAATCATATTGGCTTCCGTGATATCGATGCTAGAACCATTCTCGACAGGCACATAGAAGCTTGCCCCAACTTGTAAATCACCTCCATTATGGGATAATCCACTGCCCATATGCTGCTAGGAAACAACTTCATGGTTTTAAATTGGTTAAATTTATAATCAAGTTAGTTCAAACTACATTTTTAAAATTTTTTAATATATTATAAATTTATATTAGCATAATTAAATCTTAAATAGCTTTATAAATACAAAATTATAAAATGAATGTTTATCAAAATTGAACCTTAAATAATTCACAAATAACTCAACTTTTTAAATCTCCTTTAGTATTATTGAAAATATTATTATTTTAAACTATATTATTTAATAATATCCAAAATAACGAGATAAAAAATTAATTTTCATACTGAAATCCCTACAATTGCTGGCAACACGTGCGATTTATAGTGGTTCGGTTAACTCTTGCCTACGTCCACTTTCTCCTAAGTCTCAACTCAGGGTTCCACTAAAATCTCAATCAATTACAATAAAGGATTCACCAATAAATCCAATCCCCAGTGTTTTCAAGGTTTACACTCTAACCTTTACAATTTCAATCCTTACAAACAACTCAAATACAATAATCCCCAATGGATTAATCTCACACCAACCCTACAATGATTACAATAATACACAAAGAGCAAATGAGGAAACAAACTTAAAACTTACTTGTAACTGGTGAGAATAGCTCAAGAACAGATGCTATGTGATTGTATTTTCGTTAGCTAAAAAGATATGAAAGTTGTTCTTATGAAACTAGTCGTTCTTCAGACTTTAAAACCTAATTTCTAAGATGCGTACGGTCGTACAGTATTTGTACGCCCGTACGGATTCAAAACTAGTCGTTAGAAAATGCGAGGGAACTGTGGTACGGCCGTACCATCACTTGGTACGCCCGTACCAACCTAAGTTTCCTGACAAACAAATTTTCCTGTGAGTTCGCGTACGGTCGTACCACCCATTGGTACGCCCGTACCGAAACAGGTTTACTGACAAACTAAATTCCTACGAGTTAACGTACGGCCATACCAACCAATGGTACTGTCGCACCCTAAATTTGAGCCTCTCGGATTGATTGGGATGAGTCGGGCTATTTCTTCATTGCTTTGCCTTTACGGGCATTCCCGGTTCATTCAGGTGTGATCCAGGGTTTGTTTAGGTTGCTTAGGGTATGTTTGTGGG
>CANYBF010959992.1:0-18686 GCA_948192965.1 Dalechampia spathulata | reverse complement strand
GCCATGCATTTGGTATGTCATACACCTAACATGTCATACATATACCATGTATTATACCATCATACATATCATGCATATGATATGCCACACATACACCATGCATATAGTATGCTACTCATTATGCCATGACATGCATATGCCATGACATCCATCATTACATATCATGCATATGATATGTTATTCATGCATACGCATTGCATACGCCATATGTCCAACGCTAAAATGAATCTCAAAATGTTAACGCATAACACCATACGCTATTTACCATAAATATGTGCTTACATATTAGGTTGCCATATCATGCATATGATATGTCATTCATACTCACATGACATGCATATGCCATGTTACTTTTATTGCTATATCACATGACATGCATATGCCATGCCATTTAAATGCCATATAGCTTTATATGTCATTCTATATGCAACCTTGCAACGACAATTCACATGACGCGCTGTGTGTTTATAATTACACTCACATGCTTGCCTGCTTAGGACAATTAATTCCAACTATAATGGTAAAATCGATTTTGGAAACTCATAGAATAGATCTCCATCACCCAAACCCAATCTCTGAAGGGTTTAACTAGCACTCATGCTATGGGTCGGTTGGACCAATCCAGAACCATCCGGTGGTGACTCCTTGTAACTCTTTCGAGTCCGTATCATTCCCTAAGGGAACCCCTTAGGAAGACTACACTTTCTCTCCAAGTGCGGTCCCCGGCAGAAACCGGCACTCATAAAACCATTGCCAAATCACTTAAAGTATATTTTTCTAGGTGAAAATGAAACATTATTAATGATCATAACAAGCTAAGCAAATAGGAAGAAGAAGCATTAGTTGTTATCTTAAGGAATTTTAAGAAGGCAATAGGATGGATAATTTTTGACATTAAGGATATCAGCTCCTCAACTTATATGCATCATATACTCTTTAAACCATATTATAAGTTAGTAGAAAAGACCTAGTATAAACTAAATCCCATAATGATGGAGGTTGTTAAGAAAGAGATTTTACAATTACAATATACATGTATGATCTATCTAATATATAACAGTAAATAAGTAAGTATAATACATATGGTATCGAAGAAAATGGATATAATAATTGTCAAGAACAATGATAGTGAGTTAGTATGCACTTGGGTTAAAAATAAGTGAAGAGTATGTATTGATTATTGTAAATTGAATTTTACAACTAGAAAAGATCATTTTCCACTCTCGTTTATTGGCTAAATGCTTGAATGATTAGTAAGTCAAATGCATTACTGCTACTTAGATAGATACATGGGGATTTTATCAAATTCTAGTAACACCAAAAGATTAAGAAAAAACAACATTCACTTGCTCGTTTAATACATTTACTTTTAATCAAATGTGGTTTGGATTATATAATGCACCGACCACCTTTCAACAATGCATGGTTAGTATTTTTTCAAACTTCATTAAGGATATAATTGAAGTTTTTATGGATAATTTTATAGTATATAGGAATTCATTTTATTGAGAAGAACATGGTTTTGAATTATGAAAAATATCATTTTACAGTAGATCATGGTCTTATCTTAGGTCACAGCATCGCTAAGAAAGGGATTGAAGTTAATAATTCTAAGATAGATATTACCAAATCATTACCTTACCCTACAAATGTATTAGAAGTTTATTCTTTCTTAGTCATGCAAGTTTTTATAGGAGGTTTGTGAAAATTTTTTTGAAGATTGCCTAGCTACTTTGTAAGTTACTACAAAAAGATATTGGATTTAATTTCAATGATTTATACAAGAGAGTTTTTGATATACTAAAGGAAATGTTAATTTCAACCCTAGTGATGTAGCCATTAAATTAAAAATTATCATTAGAAATAACATGTGACATGAGTAATCAAGCAGTAAGAGTAGTCTTAGGATAACGTAATAGGAAGGACTCACATATGATTTATGCATCGAGTACACTTGATAGTGCTTAATGCAATTATTCAATAATGGAAAAAGAACTTTATGGAGTAGTTTTACTTTAGATAAATTTCATTCATATTTATTGGGTACTAAAGTAATTATATATTCTAATCATGTTACTCTTAAGTATTTGCTTAAGAAAAAGGAGGCTAAACCAAGGTTGATTCATTGGATATTGATATGCTTTAAGAATTTAACCTAGACCTAAAAGATAAAAAGGGATTTGAGAACTTAGTAGTTGATCATTTGAGTAGAATGCCACATAGAGTTAATGGAATTATATGATAAATTTTTTAATGAATTTGCATTTTTGATTTTTGAAAAAATCATCATGGTATGCTAATATTGTTAAATTCATTATTTCTAGGTCATTGCCTAATGATTTGACTAAAAGTAAGAAGGATAGAATTTAAAATATTGCAAAATATTATGTATGGAATGATGAACCATATTTATGGAAGCATTATTTTAACCAAATAACCTAGAGATGTATGCCAAAGTCTGAGGTTGGTTCCATTCTATAATTTTCTCATTCATATGCTTATAGTGGTCACTTTGGTATAAAAAGGACAATAGCTAAAGTTATAGAACGTGGCTTATATCGACCAACTATCCATCAAGATTCATATCTCTTTTGTAAACATTATGCAAATTACCAAAGAATAAGGAATGTAAGCAGAAGGGATCAAATGCCTCAAGTACCTACTTTGGTATGTGAAATTTTTGATGTATGGGTTATGGACTTTATGGAACCATTTCTCCTATCTTTTAGTGATTTTTATATAATGGTTCTGGTACATTATGTATCAAGATAATTGAAGGCAAAAGCTACTAAAACTAATGATGATAAAGTGGTTATGGGTTTTATTAAGTTAAATGTGTTTAACAAATTTGGAATGTCAAAATGGATTATCATCAATAAAGGGACACACTTCTACAATCAAGAAATAACATCCCTTTTTAAGAAGTATGGAGTTTCATATCATACAACAACAGCTTATCACCTTAGATAAATGGACAAGTGGAAGTGACAAACCAAGAAATCAAATGAATTTTAGCAAAGATTGTAGACCCAACCAGATCTGAATAGAGTCTGAGGGTGGATGATGTCACACCCAGCCCATACCTGGAGTAACATGCTCCCATAGCATGAGTATCAATCTTCCCCAAGGGAAAACCGCTACTCATACCATAAGGGATATATCGACTCTATAATATATTCAAGTTCGTATGGGTATATGTCCCTGTATTAAGTGGTGAAAGAAAGCAACAACGTGGCATACCTATATAAGACACATCGTACCCTGGATAATCATTCATTCATTCCTACAATTCGTATCGGCAAGCAACTCAATTCTATTAGATATATACAACATCAGTCATACAACAGGGTTTATATAATTCCTATATAGATACACCTCAAAATACATGGTAGACTACTGCCACTAGGATCAGCAGAACTACTTTAACAAAAATGACTTAGAGTATGCCCCTGAGGTCCCACACCACTTCGAGAATAACCTTCTCTGCTAACAACCTCTATCACTGCTTCTCTGACCGCTCTCCCAAGGGCCTTGAACCTATGCTCATCAAATGATAAACACTGAGTATAAAACTCAGTGGTGCTAGGCATATATAAATCATAACACAAATATAAACACGTAACAAACCATCAGAACATCATATAGCACACATTGCAATCTATCAATACATGCAATGTGAATGAAACTATGCCTTACAGTCTCCCTCATCCTCATTCCACTCATTCATTCTTGTTTTTCTGTGTTTGTGCACATTCCTTTCGCACATACTGGGTCCCTGTAGGTATCGGTACTCATCTCTCGTAGGAGGGCATATAAACATATGGTGCTATGCACCTATTTTCCTACCATAGGTCTCGAGACTCATCTCCCCTTTGGGAGGGTAATAATCTAAATGATTCCATTAAGAATCCCATCATCATTATTGACCTAGTATGCCCAGAGCTTAGCTCTACTCTCATCACTCTCTTTCCTTTTCCCTCTTTCTTTTCCTGCCTTCATCACCATGCATGCCATGAACATATATATATGCACATACGATTCTTTTCATAGATTCATCCCATCATAGAAAGTAATAGAAAACATCATAACAAAAATACTTCAACATAAGCATCACCTTGAGGCCTTCCCCAGGTCTCAGGCCAAATAACCAAGCCAACTACCTACTAAGCATGAACTAGAACAAGCTAACACAAACCACACTCCTAGCACAAACCTATAGTAGGAAGACTTCTAATACAATCCTGTTAGAACCATCCGTTATCATCAACTTCAAGCTCTAGCACTTTTCCCAGGCTTAAGAACACTAACTCTAATGTTAAGAAGGGTTTAAGAAAGAAGAAGGTGCTAGAAAACTGAGAAAAGGCTTAATACTTATCCTTTGACCCATCAAACTTAAGTCGTGTACGGCCGTACGGATCTTAGTACGCCCGTACCAAACTAAAACTCCTGACAAGCACATTTTCCTGTAAGGGACGGTATGCCCGTACCACATTTGGTATGCCCGTACGCCCATAATAAACCTGATAAACTCAATTTCCTGCAAGTACGCGTACGGTCGGACCACCCTCAGGTACACCCATACGGTATCTAGGACCCTAACTCCCTCAACTCCCCTATTTTGGTATGCCCGTACGGTGACTCGTACGCCCGTACCACACTTAATCCTCCTTCTCCCACTCTTCCTAGGCTTATTCCCAAAATACCTAACTCCCAATTCAAGCATAAACACTTCTAAAACCTCACGCATAACATGCTAAACTCGGTGTTCACCCCTTATACTACAGAGAAAGCTCAATAAGGCAACAACACCCTCTCTATCCATCATCATCAATATAAATCACATCAATGCATGCCCACACATGCACCCATAATAACAATCATAATAAGTACGCAAAGTCATATCTCAATTATCAAACACATCATTACATATATGAATATGTATACATCCTATCAGTCCTATACACTAATAACACAAGACAACTAGGGTCTCAAATGCGGGTGTGACAGATGATGCTTTATAAGCATACAAAATTATGTATAAAGTCCTCTCGAAATGTCACTATATAGGCTGGTATACATGAAGCCTTGCCACTTACTTATGGAAATTGAGCACAGGGCATTATGGGCTGTTAAGTAATGTAATATATCATTAGATGAGGTAGGAAATCATAAAAAGCTTTAGATTTAGGAATTAGAGGAGATTTATAATGATGCCTATAAAAATTTAATAATTTGTAAGGAGAAGACTCATGTACTTCATGATAAGTTCCTAAGGATTAAGGAATTTTTAGTTGGATAAATAATATTAATGTTTAATTCTAGACTCAAATTGTTCCCTAGGAAGCTAAAATCAAGGTGGATACGGCCATTTATGGTAACTAAAATCTTTTTCATAATGAGTAGTTAAGATATGTAGCATTGACATAGGAAAGGTGTTCAAAGTTAATGATCATAAGTTAAAGCTAAGGGAAGTCGAGCTAGGACTTAAATATAGAACTAATTTATATTTATCTCTTATAAAATTCTTATTATTTCATGTTTTATGCCTATAGCTTAGCCAATAATGTGAGTTATTTCTTTGAGTTAGTTAAGCTTATTTTAAAGGAGTCTTCTCTACCTTTAATTTTCAATGTTCAATTTCTTTATCTGATTTTAATTTTAATCTTTTTATTATTGAAGAATAGAAAGAATGGAGGTTGGGGATTTTTAGTTCAAAATACATTGTTTTATGGAAAGAGGAAGATTTAATTTAATTTAACTTTTATTTTTATCCTTTAATAAATTTTTTATTAATAATGGGTTAATAAATGAGCTTTTCTCTTTCCATTTAAGATTATTTTTCTTTCCTTCTTTCAAAAAAATCCAATTTCTCCCAATTTGTAAAATTAAGGATTGTAATGGTGAACATGAGGAAGGTAATTAGAGGTGGTGGTCTGATGAGCAGCCATCAACAAGAAAGGAAAGAGCTAATTGAGGTAGAAGATTAAGAACCAATGGTCCCTATAAGAAAAAAATGCACTCTCTCCTCTCCCTCATAATCAGTCACCAATGATCCATACACACGAATTCAAATATTTACTAGCTAAAATCCTCTTAGTAGCTATCAATACTTATGTACATGCTTCCTTCATGCCTCACTGATCAAGATTCAAAAGGAGAATATGAAGACATGCTTAGTAAGGTGATTGTCAATTCTAAAGGAGAGGAAAAGAAATCGAGGAAGAGGTTATGCAAGGAGAACGATCACCTAACCAAATTGAAGCAACAGTTAAAGAATTAATGGAAGAACCATCGATGATTATGAAGCCTTGTTCCAAAATTAGGAAGACCAAAAGTGTATTACCACCATCAATTTTGAAGCTAAATAGTAATTTACAATTCATTAAGAAAGAAAAGAAGAAATTTGATAAGATGGTCAATTTTAGAGTAGTATAAGATAAGACAATTCATTGACCCACTATTGATAATTTGGGTTTAACATAAATTCTTTGAAATTAATTATCTTATTTTCTATTAGTTGGTATATGAATTCTATACTATATTCATTATGGACAAGTAGAGATTAATCACTATTAACAGTAAGGATGTGATATAGTTCAGATAACAATTTTATTTTTCTATTAACTAGTTTAATATGGCTTTGGTTCTTATTAATGAAATATCATATGATTTTATGAATACTTATTATGATATACCTAAGAATTTTAATACAAGATCAATATGGGATAGTTATATAATGGTTTTCCTTAAGAAATACAACCCTAGTTCTACTCGTGATTCATATTTGATGAATCATTCTTTGACTTATCTATAAAAATTAGTGCATACTCTTTTTCTTACAAGAATGATTCACCTGGCATTATGACTATGGTGGAGCTAATTTTTTTGTAATGTACTATTAAGAAAAAAAAAGGTCAACTTTGGTTGTTCTAATGATTCTCAATTCAAGTCAGCTATAATAACTTCTAAAAGGCTAATCTTAGGACCTATTGTTACTCATTTAGTATTTAAGTTACAACTGTATAATATTTCTTCTTATAATTTATTAAAAGCATTTAACTTATTATGTTTAAATTTGGTTAGCTTAGATGAAAATGGGTTGCTTTGCAAGAAGAATGAGACACCAGGTTATACTTTTTACCCCCTAAGTTCTATAATTCCAAGCAAAGATAAAGTTTTTAAGAATGGCAAGTAGGCACAAGCACTTACCTCATGTCTCAACCAAAGATTGCCTTAAATTTAACAAATTCATCCCTTCAATAGTAGTTTATTGCTATTAATTCAAGCTTGATAAGCTTGTTGTAAGTTTGGATGAAGTTGTTTGATGGATTTCCAATCATTTAGATGATCTAGATGTAGATTTTTAAGAGTTGCATTACTCACTTGAGATGCAACAGTATATTAGCAACTTAATAAAATAGGCAATATCTACTCTTTTTATCATTTTAATATTTTCTATTTTTGCTACTATTGAATCATATTAGGAACAATGTGATGTTTAAGTATGGGGGGAGGAATATATTGTTATTTTTGGTTATTTTTGTTGATTTGTTGTTTTTAAAGCTTGACCAATTTTCTATTTTTCCTTTTCGATAACCCTTGCTTATTTTTGTATAGTAATTTGAGACTTTAGCTATGGTGACTAAAAATTTTTATTTTTATATGGTTGACTTGGGTGAATGCTAGGCATTTACGTGATGTATAATGGAATTTTATGATCTTGGCTTGAAGAGTGAAATGCACATATCTTAAAATTTAAGAAATAAATTTGCATGTTTCATTTGTTAACATATTTATGGGATTACTTATTTTTGCCAAATATCCATATTACTAGAATTTAAGAGTTTACAACACCAAAAAATAAAAATAAAACAAAAATAAAATAAGCATGGTTTTACCAACATTAGTTGATTTAAGTGGTATAACACTCGGGTTCTTTAAGTAGTCTTTACATATTGAGATATTGATGTTGGAAGAACTATACTCTTACTTAAGTTGTAGATAATTCGAAAAACATCACTTACAGGAGATGATAATACCATCATTAGTTGGGTTAGGTGGTTTGAACCTAATCCCTTTAAGCTAGCTTTGTGTATGGAGGAATTAGTGATAAGAGAGTGACCCCCTTAAGGGTCAAAATGAGCATCTCAAAACAAAGTCCCCTTGTTAAAAAAAAGAGAAAATTAAATTGTAAAAATTTAGTTTTTGTTAGATAATGTTAATCATGGTATATGGTATTTAATAGGCTTTCAATTGTTCTATCTTATAATGGCATGTGAAAACTCTTTGTTTGGTCATGATTAATATAATGGTCATGTATTTTCCTTTTTAGGTTGAGATTCATAGAATTTTATTATATGGTTATTGGAATGTTAGGTTTTTTTAGAAGAAGACTACATTTAAGCATTATTTTTTATTACTGTTACTGTTGTTTTTAGGTACAACGTCTAAATGAGTTTGGATGTTTTAATTACGAATAAGACTTGGAATGCTTAGAATAAATTGGTTTATTTTGTAGATAAAATCCTTTAGAATAGTTAATTTTTGCATGTTTTTGAATTTTATAAGATTTTTAGGCTAAAATTAAAAAGGGAAGATAGAAGATACATTTTAGCAGGATTTTGAAAACTACAACTACTCATGACCTCCGATTATAAGCATAAGAAGAAAAAATTTTGCAAAATCTTGGTGGATGAGATTTAAAGTTCAAATTTTATGTTTTGATTCTAAAATTAGATTAGAAAAAGGTGATAGAAATATCATCTTAGGGATTATTTATTTTTCTATTCATTTAATCCTCATTTTTTATCTTTATGAGGGAGGGTTTGTTACGACTGCTAATTTACTTATTAATCTACTTACTAATTTATTTATGAATGCTTGATAAGTGTAATTATCAATTTTAACTAAATTATGTCTATTTCTTAATGGCATGATTAATAATTTATTATTGTATAGGATAGAATATTAAAATAATTATAAGGAAATTATAATAAATAGATAATATTATCATGAGATAAATTGAATTTAAGAGATGAATTAAATAAAAATAATTAAGTTATTGTATAACTAGTTAGTGGAGTGAACAAACTTATATATATATCGTTATATTCATTAATAGTTAATTATGACCTGAATTATATAATAACTGGCTATAGATATGCATCATTATCAGTCATGACATGCCTTATTAATTATTTATTTATTTATTCATTAATGTTTGTTATAGGGATTAAAAATAGGCTTGGTTAACAAATAAATCATATATATTTTATAATAATTTAGTTAAGAAGTACGTAGTGGCATAGCAAGCTAAATGTGTACGTGATCACGTGCAATTAGTCATTAGAGTAGAGTGAGTGAATTTTTATTGACACCATATACATGTAATTTATCTATATAAATTAATCAAATCATCGTAAGTGTTAAATAATTATATGGAACTTAACATTATTAAGTGATATAACTACTAGGCATTAATATGAATTAATGATAAATGGTAAAGTACATAAAGAATTTAGTTTAGCAAAATTTTTATAAGATAGTTTAACGTGCTAAATTAATTTGGTCAATAATATTAATATGTGAATGTTGAAGGTTATTTCTAATATATATAAAACGCAAGTTAGATGCAAATTAAGTTTGGCAAATGTACTTATATGGTTAGAAGGTGTGTAAAACTTCCTTCATGGTGGAGAAAACCCTCTTAGGCGGTGGCTAGGGAATTTAACATAAACTTTTTACTCACTTTTTATGTCCATCTTTTCTTGAAATGAAACCTAGCTAAATCTTAACCTAAAGTATTTACAGCTTTAATTGGAGGGTGCAACAATACAATCCTTAGAAAGGTAAGGTCTTACCTTAGGGTTTGAGGTATGTTAGTGTGTGTATGTAATTTACATGTATGTTATGTAACTTCCCTTTATGATGCATAGTTAAGTTGTAAAAACTTGGGAACCCAACTTCATAACTTTGGGTGTTTGAGTGATTAGCATTTAGTATGTCTTCCTTGTTTGCGCAAGTAATTTGGATTGTTTAAGTTATGAAACCTATTGATTTTGAACCTTATGTGTGTTAAATATGGTTGATTTTACTGAATCCATAAAGGAGGGATTAGGGGAATAATTATCATCCCCTCTCTTGTTTATGAAGCTTTAAGTTACTATCAATTCTTTATTGGACCATACCAAAACTCCTTTAGAATGTTATCGTTGGAAGTGGAGTAGGAAAGAAACTTAACTTTCCAACCCTTTCTAGACTGGTGGTGTAAATTTATGCTACTTAAAGTTGCTTGTTCAGAAACTTATATGTTGGTGGAGTGTTCCATGCACCCGTTTAGCTAGGGATTGTTAGTGATGAGTTGAAGTTGAGGCTAATAGATTATAATTATGTTTGCTTTTAATAAGCATATAAATGTACTCCCATGGCTGTTAAACTTGAACAAGTAAATAGACTAGAATTTAAGGATAAAAGTGAGTATATAAGTATATTATTTAGACATTATCGGTAGATTTAACTTTCCTTTTTATATATTCTAAAGTCTAATACTCATGCCAATAATTGTATTAACTACTTTCTTTATAAAAAGAAATAAAGAGAGAAAGAGAAGGAAAGAAGATGAGAGATAAATGGTAGAAAAATGAGGTTAACATTCTTGAATTAAAGAAAATTTAAAGAGGGTAGTGACAGTTAATTATGAGCCAGAAATATATCTTATTTAGTGAAGATAAATTGTAATTAATTTTTTGAATGATAAGCAAATATGTTTGTGGAAAACAAACCTAAGGAAAACAAATATAAACTTAAGTTACATTTAAACAAGATGCATGCAAGAACTATTAAAAAAATCTTTGTATTTAAGATTAGGAGCTTTTTCAGTTATTGTACATTAGAATGGTGTGTTAACTTATCTGTCATTGTTTAGAATTAAGAAAAGGTATTCACGTTGTCATGCCTTTCTATGGTGTGACATGTTCCCTTAAAGTAATTAATGATCACCAAACAAATGGAAACCATTAATTACCCTACAATGGATGTGAAATTTTTTTTAGTATATGTAACACTTGTGTTATATTTTAAGTTTACAGAAACATATTAGGATATTAATTTCACATTACATATTTGCATTTACTACCTTAATCTTTATTTTAATTACTTGTCAATATTTTATAGAACCTTAATCTGATCTAAGTCCTTGCCTTTAAAAGAAGTCCTGCTGAATTGGTGCTTTGGGATCCATGCATTCCAACCATCTGTTAATGTGCATCCATCAAATGACGAATGCTGAGTATTTCACTCAGTGGTGCTATAACATAAACATAGTAAACATATATCATATAATAACAGATTAAATAATACTTATCCTCATAATTTAAGAAATGTCATAATATCATTTAGATTATTATTTTTGAACATCTCTTATATATCAACTTTTTTCATTCTCAAAATTTCTTAGGTCTTACATCACTTTTGATTATGCTATATTAATATCATCATTCATGATACTCAATTATTTGCTTTCTTTAATATAATATTCTTTTCAAATTTACCTCTAACCTATGTAGTCTTTTATCATATATCCAACATTAATTATCATATACCCATGTACATTATTTCATTACTATGAAACATTTCCATATTATGTTCATAATGCATAATCATCAAAATTCACCAATTATTTACATCATACTATAATCTTCATTGTGGCTATTATCTATAAGCATAAGCTTTTACTTTTGTTTCTAAAATCTCTGGAATATAATATTATCATACTATCAACATTAAAATGTTGTATACATTCAACATCACTACATCATAATTTCATAATACTATATTATACTTTCATATATATATATATATATATATTCAAATTCAACATCATCATGCTATAGACATTATTAAAATATAATTAAATCTTACAAGTATTGAAATTCAATTTATATCTTATCCATTTTTCCATACTGTACATCTTAATTTCATGTACATATTTATATAAGAACAATTATAATGCATTTATCATTCCATCACCATAACCATTCTTACTTATGAGCATAAACGTCATTGATTGTATTTGAATCATTGTGTAATAATGCCATATAATATGTATTATGAATGTCAATTTGTCATGTACTTTCATATGTTTCTCGTATCAAAATATTTCATCATCTTTGTGAGAATGCCCATATTCTGCATTCTTCATTTAAATATCATACCATATAGAAACCTTCATGTTCTTGTAACATTTATTCATATGCACTTGTAGTGCTTTCATCATCACCATTCTCTGTACTTTTATGATATATGAATGATGATGTTTATGTATGAGAATGCATTCATGTTATGCATTCTCCATCTTATTTTCCTGTAACATTCCATTTCATTTACCCTTTTACATACTGGGCCATTTCATATGCGTATATGATACTGGGTCTTTCATTTCATTTCACATCATTTCTATGGTTCAACAAACTGGAACCCATTTCACATTCGTTTCCTTTCCTTTTATTTCATGTCATTTTCCTTTCCATTCATTTCCTGTAGGAATTCATTTCATAACACCCAGTACCTTTCTATTTAACATTTCCTCACTTTCACTCATTTTCCTCCTTCCTTATTTCTCCATATCATGCTATGAATATGAATATGTCAATTGATGGTTCATGACATGGTATGTATGTATTATGCCATGGTGCTAAGATGAAAAATATGTAAACATCATGATAAAGTATCGTACATCATCCATTTCATTCATCATCCATTTCATACATTCATTGACATCCAACATGATAAAAGATCATCTCATAACATAGGAATATTAAAATATCGATCATTAGCCTTAATTAGTAGTCATGATATTATAACCATCAACTATCAATCATAAATAGCTATTCATACTAATCATAGCACCTCATAGGTATAACACCTCATTTAAAATAATTCCAAACTGTAGATATAATAACTCATTCATTACTACCTTATAATTATTCATCAATCTCTGATACCTTTAGGATACTAGATCCCATAAACTTATACTTCTGATATCTTTAGAAACATTTCATTCATTTACTTCCCCATTTTATAACATCTTAAAACTATCTCATAATTATACCTTCTTACTTGTATAATTCATTACGTAATTTGTAATTAATATATTTTTGATGTCATGTTAAATATATATAAGTATCAGAATATAATACCATGCATAATCTATCTTATACAATCAATATCATTAATGATAATCATATCATTCATCATATCATTGTATTCCTAATTCTATATGTTAACCTTAATTGATAGATCATAATATCATAATACATCATTTATTTCCTTTCATAATATTTTTAAATATATATTAACTATCAATCATCATCATCATAATATAATATCTTAATGAATGATATATTCATCATATATTTTCTCTATAATCATGAACCTTAATTATCCACCTTCTTAATTATTTTGAATTATCATATGTTGTAAAATATACTCTATAGAATTCATTTTAAATTTAACTTCAATCATTCATGTTTATAATGTAATGAAAGCATGAAATAAAACATGTTAATATCAAGGTAAGTTAATACTTACCTGTCAATCCATTATTAAGGCATCAACAATTAAATAACACAAACCTGATTTTTCGTTCCCTAATTTAATTCCTCTGGTGAAATGCATTGATTTCCCTCTGAATCACAGAAATCATAAATTAAATATTTATCTTTAATTAGTAAATTTAATTCCATGGTTAATCACTTATTATTCTTATTTAGCAATTCTTATATCACTATAAAACAATCAATTACTTATCAATTTAAACCACTTATTATAATATCAATCAAGAAAAATCATATTATCATTTACATTTGTATCACTACACATATTAACCATATTAGATATCATATAATTCAAATCAATTTATAATATATATATCATATGAATTAAATATAGTTTTCATACTATTAAAAAATATATCTTATTTAATTTTTTTTCCATTATTTTAACTATAAATATAAAACTTCCTTCATTAACATAAACATTACTTATTTTTAATCCATAATCCTATATGAATTATGTCTTTATTTTATTCCCTATTTATAATAAAACTTAAATTCCATTTAAATTCATATGATATTATAAAATAATACATAAATACCTTTGATATTTCAAAACATTAGACTTAATTAGTTTTTCTAATAATATTTTATTCATTAATATTACTTTAGCTTATTTAATTAATCCACTGTTATTAATTATTTGAATATCATATAGCATATTACCTTTTATCTATTTATAACATACCTTTTTAATCATTTTAAATCTAGCAATTGAAATTAAAACATAAATCAATTTAAAACCATAATAAAGTAAGTTTAACAAACTTTAAATTAATATATAACATGTTCAAAATTTTAGTCTTTCCAAAACCTCATTAAAAAAAATAATTACCGCAACTCTTATACCAAATAATAAACATACCAAAAACAATATATTTTATATACACACTACCTTAATCATTATACTCCATTTAGTTGCATTCTCAATTATTTATCTTATGAATTCACGTAACACATACAAAATATGACAACATACATTCATATACTCATCTAAGAATAAGTTGTCGTAATCAAAGAGAATAAAGAATGTAAAAAAAATCAAATACCCAACAAAGAAACAAAACATGAGAAGAACAAAAAGAACCATAGAACAACCCTCATGCCACTATCAACATACCTTTGTAACTTACTTACCCTTCACAACAATATATTAAAACTTAATAAACCATAGTCAAACAATTCGCACAACAGCCACCTAACTAATTTTAATTATAAAACAGCTTAACAATCAATTCATTCATACCAAAACATCATAACTTACCCAACAATTTCATACCTAAAACATCACAACAAGGTTAAATCATATTCATATTAAAGAAAACAGGCAAACAAGAATTACAATAAGGCAGAAGTACGCTAACAACACTTAACATCCTATACACAATCAAGCATCACAATTCGTATAACATGTTTCACTTTACTAATCAACTCAACAGAAATTTCACCATACTTATACACCTAATACATACTTACTACTAAACACCAACCAATAATTAACTATAATATAAGAAGAAATTAATTAACTTCCAGCAGTATTTTTTTTAATCCCAATACGTAAAGAACTCACATAGCATAATAAATCATAATTATTCATACAAGTAATTTCTTCTTTGCTCACATAACACACTCTACCAAAAAGAAATTAATCTTAAAATAAATCAAAGAATAGATGACTTCAAGCAAGAAGAACACGTCTCAAATCAATTCATTATAGCCTATGTTTTTTTTTTAAACCAGCAATAATTCCAAATGAAAATCAAATGAATTAAAGAAAACCAATTAAGGAAGAAAAGAAGATGTCATGCATCTAAATCATTTCCACCTTCAATTTTCTTGCCGAACTTCCACTACTTAACGAGCTCACCAAACCTAGCCTTCTTAGTTTTGATAAAAGAAATTTTTAAATGTTTGAACATAAAAGAAAGGATCGGCCAAAACTAGCAAAAAGAAAAGAAAGATAACTAATACACACAAGAACTTCTCACTGTTTACTAATCCTTAAAACCTTTATTTTCTCTCTTTGATTAGTCTTCTTAAACTTAATTTCCAAGCAAATCATGCATGCAATCACATAGGAGGATGGATCGGCTAAAGTTTGAGGAGAAAAATAGAAAGAAACATTATGGCACTTCCATAAGAAAATGAAGAAGAAATATAAATGCTACTGAATTCTTGAATTGGAGGGGAATATGAAGTGCTTCAGTTAAGAAAAATTAAGGAAAGAAGAGATGAAAAAGATTTTGGATAAGAATGTAATGAAGATGGAGGAGAAAAAAATGGGTGTTTTGGTGAAATTAAAAGAAAAAGAAAAGAAAAGAGATAATGAGGAATGGTGGTGGAGAAATCAGTTCTTTAAATAAGAAAAAGAAAGAGATAAGAAAGGAATGGTTTTCCTTCTCGTAATTGTTTCTGGATTTAAAGGATGAGCTGCACTTGGATACAATTCACCCACACGCATACTAATACTTCTTATCCCTCACTTTCTTATCTTTAACATATATTATTTAAATACCTATATCATACATTATATACATATACATTACATATGTATATACGCCATATACAATACATTTATATATATATACCTTAATATATCCTATAATTATACATTATATAATATAATATAATTTATATACACCTTATATAAAATAATATTTTATAATACCTTGTATTCATTATATATATTATACCCTTTATAAATCAATCTTACAATTCCATTAACATAATAAACCATAATATTATATAATAAAATATAATATAAAATAATAAAATATCATATAATTATGATAAAATAAAATATTACCATTAATTCATCGTACATTTGCAATAAATATATTTTTATACACATTTAAATTTTTATTTAAGCTTTCATATTTTTCATATATATATATATATTTAAATATTCTTTGAAAATCCATGTACATAACAAGTATAAAAATAATATATGCATATTTACTAATTTCCACGTAATTACTAAATCTTAATTTTAATATAATACCCATTTTAAATTCATCACATTCCCTAATCAATAATTATGCCAATTATTATCATATAAATATATTCATCATAATTGCATAAATTAATTATGCAATTTTCTTAATCATATTTAATTATGACATCATATATACTCTTAATATATTTAATTTCATCTAAAGTTCTACTTTCTTACATTTTACATACGTACGTATATTTTAATATACGATTACACGTACATTCAATTAATTGTTTATTTCTTAATCTCATTTATTTATACCTTTTCTTAATTTATACATAATTATTAAATTATGCATACTCATTATGTATTTATTGTTTATCTTAATTCTTCATATTTTTATATTTACATACGTTCGTACACTATCATACACGATTGTACGTATGTCCAATTATTTATCGTAATTAAATACACTTAAATATTTTAAGTATACTCGATATAATATTTCTTCAAATTATCATCATTTAGTGAATCCGCTAATTATTTTCATATCGTTACCATAACGTTTATCAGTTATCACTTTATACACATTCTAATCGCATATTTTCCATAATTCTATGTCATTATTTAATTTACGATCGTATAAAAAGTAATTCTCATCACTTGAAACATTAATGCAATATGTACTAAAATTGAGGATGTGACACACGCAATCATTATTGGAAAAAGTGTTAATAGAACAAGTTTGGCTATGGAATTAATAAACTTATATTATAAAACCATATGAATTACGTATATAGTTGCAGGTTATATGACTTAAAGTTAAGTAGGATCCTAAGTCTAATTAACATGTGTGATCGGTAAATTCTTGTCCAAATGAATAGTTAGGAATTGTCTTCCACGACATTAATGAAACAAGTATTAATGTGTTAATCTCTTAATTGAATTTCTACACACAATTTAGATGTATATCATAATGCATAAGAGATGTATATCTTGTTATTATATCGCAAGATACATATGTAGTTATCCATCTTTCTATGCTAAGATTAAGAAAAACAGTTGAATCATGTTTAACCCTTCCTAATTCCTATATATGTATGTAGGTAAACAGCAGAATTATTCCCTCTAGATGATATGAACATGCCAGGTATGGAGTAATGGGTTAAGTACAAGGAATCTAGTATTTGAATATATGTATTGAGTAAAATGCTTATGATTCTAAATTATTGATAAATGATTTTTTATACCATGAGTGAAATATATATACACATGGATAGCATTATTACATTATGTAAATGCATTACTAAATTAAACCTAAACCTTCTTTCATGACTATTATTCTAACTATACTAACAAATTTTCATGCCTTTCTGTGGTGTGACATGCTTCCGTAGAATAATTAATGATCTCTGATATGTGAAAACCACTAATTACCCTACAAGTGATACGTAAAATTTTTTTTACATTGTTCTAGGTTTTGTGAAAGTATTAGTCCCAATTAATATTCTTACATTTACTGCCTTTAACATTTAATTATTTAATTAAATTAATTAGAAACTTTAATCTACTCTAAGTCCTTGCCTTGAGAAAAACTTTTGCTGAATTGGTGCTTTGGGAATTCATGCTCGCCATCCAACTGTCAACCTACGTCCATCAAATGACAAATGCTTAGTATATAACTCAGTGGTGCTTAACACATAACATATACAATATAATCATTCATATCACATCTATGATCAAATCATGTAAACTAGAATAATATATTATTGATGTTGCTATGTAATCATTTAAAATATTATTTATATTCATCATCTATGTATTTCATCATTTACTTAACTCTTAACATATTCAATTCGTAGTTCATTTATATCGATAATATGACTAGTTTATTTCCTTGATATTGTGAGCATCGGTTTTTGCCGAGGCCCAGAGCGAGGCTTACGAAAGTCATGGACCAGGGACCGCACTTGGAGCGAAAGTGTAGTCTTTCTAAGGGATTCCCTTAGGGAATGATACAGACTCAAAAGAGTCACAAGGGAGTCACCACCGGATGGTTCCGGATTGGTCCAACTGACCCATAGCATGAGTGCTAGTTAAACCCTTCAGAGATTGGGTTCGGGTGGTGGAGATCTATTCTA
>CANYBF010959879.1:0-14269 GCA_948192965.1 Dalechampia spathulata | reverse complement strand
CAATCTCATAACTTATGTTAATATACAATTAATAAATACCATCAATTAATCTAATTAAATTACTTCAATAAAAATCCAATAATTTTGTGTATATATATCCTAATTAATTTAAAACTAATAATAATAATAATATAATGACATGTTCCTCTAAAGAAAATGCTCTCCAATGATAAAATGACCAAATGCACACACTTAATTCATGTCAGCCGACCGTCCACCCACCTATCACAAAGACCAATTTTTAATCACAAAACCAAGACCCCCACTGTCCAACACCTTCTGCCCGAATGTCCCCATTACCAAAACCACTAATATAATAATTAAACATATTAACAAAAGAAAATGCCATCCAAAGTAATAAAACATATTATATAACTCTTATATTAACAATTACATTACTAAAATATGAATTCTTAATTAAATAATATAAATCATAAAGATCCACTAACATAACTACTATATAATTATAAATGTCTAATATGAATAAAAAAATTTATCAAAGTATATACATATATCCATATATATATAAATACCATTTATCGTATAAAAAAAATTCATTACCAATTTCTAGAGGCTTACAATGCATAGACTAGGGGCTCGCTTGGAGTGAAAATTTAGTCTTCTCGACGGGCTAGTTCAAGGAATAAGAAGGAATTAAACGAGTCACAAGATGAAGTCATCATTGGATGATTCTAAAATTGATTCAACCAACCCATTAACATGAGTGCTAAGTCAAACCCTTTTAGAGATGGGTTCATATGGTGAAGACCTATTTACTTAGAGTTTCAAGTTTGCTTTTACCATTTTAGTCGAGTTAATTTCCCTTAAGTAGGCAAACATTCATGAGCATGAAGTAAGCATACAATAGGGTATAGCATAACAATAATCATGGTAAATATAGCATGACATCATGATATAGTAATCATGGCATGATATCATGATATGGTAATCATGATATAAAACATGGTATATGTGTTACATGTTAAGTGACATGGCATAGGCATGGCATGTGAGATGCATAGACATGACATGATACAAGCATGACATGTGAGATGACATGGTATAAGCATGACATGTGAGATGACATGGCATAAGTATGATATGTGAGATGATATGGCATAGGCATGATATGTGAGATGATATGACATAGGCATGACATGGCATACATCATATAACAATGATAAATAAGCATAAAAGCATGAATGAAAAATAATAATGTCTAGTGAAAGGGATTGAAGAAGATAGGTGATACACAAGGGATTTAAGACTAAATCATATAAAAATAAGAGAATAAAGCTATTCTATTATAAAGGATCTTTATCGATACATAAATCTAAGACATTAAGCAACGTCTCAATCACTCGAGAAAAAGTCAACCTCGAGCAGCACAAGCCAAAAATGCATAAGTGAAAATGCAAAAATGCAAGCAAAATTAATTTTCACATCAATCACTTCCATAGAGATCTTTTCCATTCTTTATTTTATGACCTTCCTAGCAGTGACAAAAAATGGTAAATTGAACAAAATAGGTAAATTCATATCTTCTTCCACATCTAATATTAGTGTATATTATAGGGCATCGTATAAAAATTATAATTTGTATTAAATATTTATTAATAAATATGAATTATTTATTATTTAATACAATATTTTCTTTATGTCTATCTTATTTGGAGCATTAAACTAAATAATGAAATTCAAGATATTAGAGCAATACAAAGGAATTCATTAAGAGTTTAGGATATAAGATTCTTCTTGTATGTAAATATTCAATATCTAAATTATCTTTGATCAAAGTATTAACAAGAATGGATATAATTAATGTGGACTAGATTAGTACATGTCATACTTCCTTTAGCGGTGTATCTCATAAAATAAATAATATACCACTAATTTATTGATGACCTTGCTAGTGAGATTTCATATGGATGATTGATCTATGTCTTTGAAATTATATCTCACTCATATTAGTAGTGCAAATATTTTTTGACTTAGGATATCAAGGTTATCTTAACTATGGATTGTTATGTTTTTTACTCCTATACTTTATTCCTCCAAAGAGGGTGTTCATAGCTTGAATATTAGGCATAACATGAAGTAGTATAAGGTATTTGTATGCCAATAGAGGATTCACCACCTCAAATTAATTATAGGGTTTTATATTATTATTCATGTAGTAATTATTATTCATGAATCTCTAGCTAAAGTAGAATGTCTAATAATGAATATGATTCACAAGGGTATTTTGAGAATAAAGATTATGGTACATAAAATATCAAGTTTAGGGCATGATCTAACATTACTTTATTATGCATTAAGTTGATATTAATTCATACTCAAACCTAAATGAGATCATCAATGGTGAAAGGAGTTTATCATGTCAGTATCTAGTATGGATGAGTTGTAATCAAACTAATGACCTTTTAGTATTCATGTAGTTATGACGTATGACTCGACACCGCTCTTTACTTACATACAATACTATTAAATGATATTTATAATATTTTTACTATGTTGCCAACATGTTATGAATTTAAAAGGTCACACACTAATAAGTAAAGGAATTAGGATTTAAAATTGAATATAAAATAATATGAGATATTATTTCAGGTTTATAAGATAGCCTAGGTCTAGTTTTCATGATAGACCATTATAAGAGCTTTGATTTGAGACATTAATAATGTGAATCAAGTTTGAGAAGCTAAGGTATTCATATGAGTTAAGGAGGCACATGCAATGCACATACTTATGTTAATATAAAGAGTCACATGCCATCCATATGCTTATGTTAATATGAGAAGTCATATGACATGCATACGCAAATGATAGAGGAGGAAGCACATGTTCTGCACATGATATTGGTACATGAAAGTCAAATATCAATAGACATGTACTATGCACATGAATGACTTAAACAAACCTTAAACCTTATTATGCATTATATATTTTTGTATTATCATAATTAACATATCATCATTGGTTGCCTCCTCTCTTCTTCTTCTTTATACATTAAGGAAGCTAAATTTCTCTAAAGTAATAGAGACAATTCGATAATCATATTGAAGAACCTAAAAACTGAAAAAGTACATTCATCACATTATAAATACACTAGTTTGTTATTTTTGTAGATATTGCAAAAGTGTTTTGCAATCTAATTCTTGAACTCTGTGTGGATAATTTGGAGATCTTATATACTTGAAGATAAAAGGTTTGCTACAACCTTTTAAAATTAACAAGAATGAAGGAGATCTACGAGAAAAGTAAGTGATATGGTTCTCTATGCCATGCTTTTGTCTATTTGTCTTGCTTTTCTTCATATTTGATACATAGATGTATTGATTTTCGTTGAATTCAAAATATTTAAAATTTTCCATTGCATGTTAAAATATTTTTAAATATTTAAATATTTAAATATTTATAGTTTAAATATTTAAATGTTTATAGAGAGCCTCATTTATAGCTTGCTTTAAAGTGTTGATCTCATTATACAACTTGATTGTCTTTTATAGTGTAAAATACTTATGAAGACAGGTATGCTTCGATTGCTCCTATATAGTAATGGAGTTTGGTAAACTTGCAAATCAAAGGTATGCTTTTTCTTTAACTAAAAATGAAAAAAGCCTTAACTTTACTCCATTAATTTTAAATGTGGCATACACATTTAAAAAAGGTAAGGATGTGAGCATAAGGGTCTTCTCCAAACAATCCTTCACATTGATTATTTTGAACCATTTGGATGATATTTAGCTTGATTTCAAAGTTGTATTTTTTTGTTGATTGTATATTTTTCCCCAAGTAAATTCTTTTGCTGTGGCTCTGAAATCCTAACATTTACTTTGAATCACCAACATCTAATTTTCATATTCAATCTCTTTCCATTGGATTAGACCCTTTATCTCGCTTAATCATCACAGTAAAATTTCTTCTATTTGGGTATCACCAAATGGGGGCAATAAAGACAAGAGGAGGCTCATAGATCATAGGTGTATACCTGGTGAATGGTGCGAGTCATGGATAAGGGGTGGCATTGCAAGGTGGTTTATTTGTAAAATTGAAAATGTCAACGATTCGACTATTTTACGACTTAGAATGACACAAAGCGAACGTCATTATAGAATAATGCAACGATCAAAGTGTTTATTAACATGATATGGTTGGTGGTGTTCTGATCTCCTCAAGGCAGTTTGTTGTTATTCGTGTTCTTCTGGGTTCCTGATCTTTGTTTCACAATCGTTGGTTGAAGTAGCACCCCGAATTTAACTATTTCACGGTAAGGACTTCCAGCAAAATTAATTCATTAAACACATGACAAACAAAATTCTTTGGCTTCTTTGGTTTTGCTTCTTTCTTTGGCTGGTAAAGTTAAAACAAGTTACTCGGAACCTCTATGGCACAGTCTCATGCTGTTGTTGCAGCCACTTTTGTTCAGACGTCTCACCTTGAATGGTGTCTTTCAGCTATCAAAATCCACACTTGACTATGTTATTTTAAAAGTAAAGTCTACTAATAAAGAGAACTGGACGTCATCATATGTAACATGTCATGCATAATGTTATGCTTAGAGGTTAGACGAACAACTTGTTATTACAAATGATACAATTCGATGATCTTAAAACATATATAAATGCATTATGATGGGACTCTTCTAGATCCTGTAATTCATGAATTTTGTTATATATGATGTATATGGATGAATTGAGCGATCATAAGTTAAAAGGAATAGTTTCTGGATTCGTTTATTGATCTAGACACGTAAATCCTTTACAAGTTACCGACCAAAAACATTACATCAACTATCTTTGTAGCTCTAGTTGGTAGCACTGATGATATGATCACTCCTTTCATGGATAAATTGCAGATGTCCTGAAAAAGATGTTGAACTGGAACATGCGCCTGAACTTAGAAATCATTCAGGAAAAAGGGTCCAAGGCTTGCATATGAATTAAACACACCAGATTACATGATGAAGCTGTACCGAGTCAAAACTGTAAACCCTTATGAGTTCATGTTGGGTAATGTTACAAATGTGAAGTGGGCGTGCCGGAGTGGTTATCGGGCATGACTAGAAATCATGTGGGCTCTGCCCGCGCAGGTTCGAATCCTGCCGCTCACGATCATAATCACGATAATGCTTTTTCTGTCCAAATTACCAACTTTTAATCATGTCCGAAGGAGTTTTGATAATTAATGAGGATTTAATTCTTCTAAGAAGGACGGAAATGAAAAATCTCTGAATAGATCCCACAAATGAAAAATCATGTCAGAAGGTTCTGGAAAGTTCATGATATTTCATGGCCTTCATTTCGGCCTGGGAACGCCAACAGGTCAGCTTCTAGCCCATAATCGGGTAAAATGTAACCGAATGTACTAAATTTTATTTCTTTTTTAAATAGTTATCAAATTTTAATTTTTTATTATTTAATTTTAATTTTATTTTATTTTGTACAAAATTATTTAAAAAGATTTTCTTGAAATATTTTTTATATTAATTTCATATTAATATTAAATTAATTTCATAAATATCATAAAAATTTTTCATTCATTTAAAAAATAATACTAAATTTTTATTTAAAAAGATAATGTTTTAGAAGTTAAATGATGAAATTTTTTTAGATGTAAATTATCATATGTTATCTAGTAATAATTTAATAATTAAAATTATATTTCTATTAAACAAAATTATAAATAAAATGAACATTTTTATGATTTTCTAAATTTTAATAAAATATTTGAAATTTTTTAATTAATTTAAAACTTTAAATAATAAAATTATTTTTTATAAATATTGAATAAATTTTAAATTAACTTTTGAAGTTAATAAAGTTTTGGGACCTATAAAAGATTAAATTAATGTTGATATAATATTGATTATCACAGTAATCAAGTAAGCAAAATTTTAACATAATCTGTTTGGGTGATGTCTATTAGGGTATTTTCTTGATTTAATGTAAAAATATTTTATTTTTCCGGTTTTAGCATAAAAGTGCAGCGGGACTTGAGTCAAAGAGGCATTCCGTTATACGTGGCACACATGCAATGACAAAGTGACTAGGGACACTAGTATTAATGGCATCCGGTGAACGAAGTAAGGCGATCGATTAGAGGAGTTAGAGTGGAGTCAAATCTGACTAATTTGCAAGTAGAGATTCTCTACGGGACACTAATCATACAGGCATCCCTCTATTTATACCAACCCCTACCTATCCATTACTCACATTTACTTCATTTGCTTTCCTCACCCGTGCCTCAGTATTCTCATTTCCATTACTCATATATTTTCCTTTCCTTCTAAAATTCTTTGTACCCATTTCATTTTCTTTCTTTCGTCCCATCCATCTTCAAAAATTTTCTACCCTCTATCATGTTCTTCTCCAATAGAAGGCTGTGAAGATTTATATTTTTGTATTTTAAAAATTCAAAGCAGTACAAACAAAGAGAATGAAATTTAAATATATTCAGGTGATATTTTTTAAATTTATAATGTAAATTATAAAAGGTCATAGGAAAATTTTATATTTTTTAAAAATAAATATTATATAGAAAGAAATCTTATTATATATAGAAAGAAATCTTATTATGTAATTAGTTTATTTTATTTGTTAAAATTGTATATTTATTTATATGATGTTTATGTTATATATATATTTTTAGGATGTTTTATATGAATTATTTAATTATATATGTTGATTATAAAAAATAAAAATATTTATTAAGAAAAAGAATGATATGTTTTGAAAAGAATAAATATTGAGTTTAATTGGAATTATATTTTAAAAAAATAAACTACAAATGTTTATATAGTAAATGTTTATAAAAATTTAAAATAATGATTGAAGTAACTGTTAATATAAGTAATAAAAATATAATGAATATTTTTTTGTTAATAATTAATTATTGATATAAAATTTATTTAATTTAGATAAGAACGAAGATAAATAATTAGTGGGGAATAAATAATGTAGTTTACGTGAATTTGTAATGAATTTGTTTTGGAATAATGTTTTTAAAAAATAATAAATTTAGAATAAATAATGTAGTTTAAGTGAATTTGTAATGTTATAGTAATGAATTTGTAATTAAAGGCTTATTGTATAGAATTATGTCATGTTTGTTAGTAATTTAAAATTGTAATTATTAGTTAAATAACATATTAAATTATTTTGATAGATATTGTGAAGTTTGAAAGTTTTGGTGGAATTGAAAAAGCTACGTTGCAAGATTGATTAAGGTAATGCATATCTATAATTAATATTTATTCAATGCGAACATGATTGAAACACTAAAAATTAAGTTATTCTATATATGTGATAAAATAATTAATAAAAAATAAAGAATATTTAGAGGTTTAAATTTAAATAGAATATATAAGTAGTTAAAATATGGTAATAATGAAACATTAAAAATTCATTTTTTGTGAAAGCAACAAACTATTGAGAACTGTAAAATGGTAAATGTGATGATATAATTATAAAACTTAAAAATATAATAAGGAATTAAAATTGAATGTTTTTATTGAATAATGTAAGGACATAAAGTTATATATAGAAATTTAAAATTATGTAAATATTGTAATTAAAATTAAGTAATTATTTGAATTAAAATTAAGTTATATATAAAAAACATATGCAATTAAAAGTAAGTAATTATAAATAAAAAATAAAATATTGTTGTTGAAAATATTTTTAAAAATAGATATTTAAAAAATTAAATTAAAAAGAGATATTTAATGTTAAATTTAAAGTAGTTTATTCAGTAAAAAAAGAAATAAGTATTATTACATAATTAATTAATAAGTGAATAGTTTATGAAAAATTAGACTAGATTACAAATATTTGGATTTTGAGTTTATATTTCACTCCTTTAGCAATTGTGTATGTATTTATTTTATTTGTAATTCCTCATAATTTGTAATTAGTTATTTATTTTGGTTTGTAGTCCTATTTTGTTGGTATTTGTAATATCCATAAATAGGGACTAGCAGAATGTGTATATGAATTAAGTTTTATATTGAATTTAAATGAGGTTTATGTCATGAATAAGCATGGAAGAATTTGACCAATAGGAAATGGTTAAGAAAAATGGGTGTTTAATTAATGACATGTAAGAGTATGGAATGAAATGTAAAAAAAAACATATTTGGTACGAGCGTACAGGTGATTGTACGGGCGTACCACTTGAGTTTGTTTTGTACGACCGTACAGTTTTATTATATCGAGTGGAGTTTTAGCTGAGACGTACATACGAGCATACTAATGGTTGTACAACTGTACCAGAGCTTTGGTGTAGTTTTGGTATTAGAGTTTTTGGGTCGGTACAGGTCTACGTGAATCCGTACGACTGTACGCTACTTAAAATTGACTTTTTAAAAGGTAAATTAGGTCAGATTCCTTATTTTTTCAAATGATTTTCTTTTAATTCTTCTTTATTTTTTTGGGTTTTGAGTTAAAGAAAGGAATTTATCCAAGATTCAAAGGCAATTAATAGAGGTAAGTTGATTATTTAAGCTTTTTATGATTAAGGATGTGTGTGGGTATATAATATATTAGGAATGTTATTGAATGATGAATTGTAGTTGTGTAATGATAATTGGAGTAAGGGAATTGTGTTTTTGCAAGTGATTTGATAGATTATAAAGTTAGAATGTTGAAATATCTGAATTATAGATGAAACTTTGTCAAAATTCCTTTAGAAGTTTGTAATTTGGATAAGTTGATGCATAAGATGTAAAATAGGAATAATGAATGTTGGTTATTTGGTAATTTTTACTGTAGTTGAAAAAGAGAGTAGTTAGGCTTATTCTGATAATTCTATTGCTATGCAGCAAAAGAATTTGACAAAGAGTATTAGAAAAGGGTAAAGAAGTAGAGGAGGATATTTATCGTGGTATATGCATAATAAGCAAATAACGATTATGTTCTGCAATGGTTTACACAGAAAACTTTATTATTCTTAAAACCTATGACTCTGTGTAACTTTATTTGATTCGCATAATCATAACCTAAAACAATATTATTTTATTTAATATAGCAAAAATCATATTAAATCCCTTCGTAATATTTGTTTATTTTGACAACTCACAAAGAACATTTTATGAGTTTATAACCTTAGATTAATATTATAACTTATTGCTTAAATAACAAATAAGTATATCATCATAATTAATATTAAAATTATCAAAAGTAATATCATTTTATTATCCTAAATAATCTAACTAAAATATGCCTTTTTACATATACTATATATATATATTAATTATGAAAACAGTCCGTTATATAAATATAATCATATCCCAACTCATTTCATATAATTATATATATATATATATATATATATATATATATACTATAACATTAAAATATACTATGTACAACCAATAATCTTCAAATAATCTTCTGTAAAATCATTTCCTAAGGCTTTGTCAAAAATTAGTATTCCAAAAGAAGTTAAGTAATTTAATTAGGCATGAAACTGAAATAATAAAACTTCATATATCAACGTATGTTAAAATTTTAAAAACATCTTCTATGTTTTATTTAAATGCATTTTAATCTTAATTAAATTTACCATCTTATGAATTGATCTAATAATCATAATTTATGTTTACAAAGTTTAATATTATAAACCTTACTTTCTATAATAAAAAAATTTGATATTTATATTTCTATATTTTATCAAATAACTCTTAAACTTTTAATCTTATAATTTATCAATACTTCTTAATATTTTTCTAAATCATATGACATGTTAGTTTTATTAATTATTTTAGTATGTTTAGGATATCAATATTCATATTGTCCAAATATAGCTTTTGTTTAATAAAAACATAAATACCAGTTCTCATATATGATAGTTTTTTTTAATATAAATTTATTTATTTTAAAACAAAACCCATAGAAAAGTTTCAACATAATCCCAACATTCAATTTCTCATAACCTCTCATTTTCCTTCTGCCTATATCTTTTCTTAAGTGACTTTCAATTTACTTTATCTTTTAACCTAATAGTGATTAAATCACCCTTAACAAGACCATATGATTTTTGGCTCTTTAACTTACTTTAACTTAAACATACATTTGACTAACAAAACCATATCACTTTTTACGCATTAAACATGTCATTTTTACCATATCATTCACCATTAATTCTTCTCTTTTTGTTATCAAAATCATCTGCCAAAAACAAACCATGTTCAACTTAACAACTTCATGAAATTAAGCTTACTATAATTCGGCTACTAGAAAAAAAAATACATCAACACAAACCCCCACTCAAAACCAGTATTATATTTCATACCTTGTACAACCTTAAGCCATCATTCCATCCATAGTTCAACAAGAATAAACCAAAAACCCATAAAACAATTTGGTCAAGAAGTTAATGGATCTACAATATACCAAAACTCACCTTAAAGTAACCTAAAGAGAATCAACTATAAGATGGTTTTTTTCTCCTTGTGATTTAGCTCCCAAAACACGCACCAATAATCACATGGATATATAACCTTCTTAACAAACACATACAGGTTTGGTTCAAAGGCTAAATTGATAAAAAAAAAATGAAGGTTAAAGGTTGCAAAAGCTTCGGCTTTTTAAGGACTAACAAAAGCAAAAGAGGAATCTGACTTACTCAAGTGAACATGTTTCGGTTCCCTCTTTGAAAGATGGAAATGAGGATGATATTCGACCAGACTTAATTAAAATAGCAAGTTCTTACTTGAAACCTAAAGAAAAAATGCCAAAAGAAGAAGAACAAGATGGAATCTTTGAACGGTTTCAGCAACAATACTTTGGCCCCTTAAAGATACAAGGAAAAACAAGAAAAACTCGGCTTGAAGTGAACCCAAACTTGTAGCTTTCATGTAGATTATTAAATCAGAAGCAAAGATGAAGTGAAAATAAAGAAGGGGTCGGCTGTTTTAAAGGAAGAAGATAAGAGCAAGGATAGAAAACTAAAGAAAAGAGAAGATAGAAATTGTATGGAGGAAGGAGGTTCGATCATGGAGATAAGAAAAGGAAAGGAAAGCTTTTGGATAGATTTAGAGAGGGGGAAGGGGCGGCTAGAAAATAAAATGAAGATGTAGGGCATCCTTTGAAGTTTTTTAACCCTAATAATGTAACCCAAAAAGACAATAATGCCCTTCCCTATCATAAGTCATATCCCTAAAACATTTTAAATCTCCCCAATCCTAAACTCTATATATATATCTACGCCCCCTTAACACTTAAAATCACATTTTGTTTTTTTAAATATAATCTAATTTAATCCTAATTAATTATTGATTAACTTCCTAACATCAAGTTTATTATTTCTAATTTGTAACATCATCATCATTAAAATAATTATAATTAAACTACCAATAACTAATATTAAGTATAAAATTTGCTAAATCAAGATTTATATTTACCTTACATATTTGACTTTCTTAATATCACCTCAAAATAGTCGCTAAAATATATACGACCAAATTTTTGACATCAAAAATAAATTTTAATCCAAAATTTTCAAAATTTATAAATATCTAATTTAAGCTAATACAAGCGCAATGGTCAAAACCATTCAGTCAAATTCACTGTATATAACTCAGAATCTATGTTTTAGTGCCGTTTAACATCAGTTTTAGAGGTTTGCAGCAAAATTATCAATATCCTCTTTTAAGTTTTAAACTCAATTTTTATTTTAAACTTATCACCATAATCATAATTTCATCTCATTATCACACCAATCATATAGGAAACACAACATAACATCAATTTATAAATGCACAATAAACCACTAAATGCAAGATATGACATTAAGACTCACACCTGGAAAGCTAAAGCTGTAATGGAGTACCAGTAAGCACTTTTGATTATAAGAATAAACTACTACACCATCGATTGAGTAGCCAAAAATTGAGTTTGATAAACTGCATAAGATGGGTGCTACTGAATTCATGAGAACAACAGATCCATTTGCAGCTAAGTAATGTCTAGAGAGGATTTATCGTGTATTTTAGAAAATGAACTATTCATATCATTTGAAATTGGAGTATGTGATTTCTTTATTGTATAATGATGCATATGAGTGGTAGAAGATAGTTCGACATAGTTTGGATGAACCTCCTATACTGACTTGGGAGGATTTTCAGAGGATATTTAGGCAGAAATATGTACCATATGCTTATACCGATGAGAAACCACAAGAATTTTTTGTATTGAGACAGAGAGCTTTATCTATGGTCGAATATGAGAGAAAATTCACTCGATTGGCTTATTATGCTTTACGATTAGTGGTTTCTAGCAGAGATCGTTAAAAGCAGTTTGAGAAGGGTTTAAAGCCACAGATTCAGAAATTAATTGTAGGATTTAAGTATGCAGATTTCTCTACTTTGATTGCTAGTGCATTGAGACATGAGGAAACATTGAACAAGGAGGAGGAGATATTGACCAAATAGTCAAGAAGGGCAATTTCATCATTTAGTAGTGCCTTAAGTAGTGACAGTAAGAAAATATGCTTTAAAGGGCCATTTGTACAGAGATCTGGGGAAGCTAGGCGATATCCACCTCGACCTAGTCAATCCGAATAGATGATGTTGGGTATTTCTATGGGTATTAAACAATGTATTACTTATGGACGGATGCATGGAGGTAGTTGTTGTATGGCATTAGGAGTTTGCTATAATTATGGTGGATATGGACATATGGCACGAGATTGTAGTACATCGTGGTCTGGGCTAATTCACACAACTTTAGAGAGAGATGGTCCTAATACAATTTGTAGACCTGCTGTTGGGAGCGGTTCGATACAATTAGGGTTAATTGGTAAAGGATAAGGATGAGGCAGGGGAGCTCTTGATAGTAATCAAACTTAAGTTAATTAGCCTCAAGAGTACGATATGGTAGCTAGAGTATACATGATGCGTCAGCAAGATGCGGCTGGAGCTACTGATATGGTTATTGGTGAGTTTCATTTAAATGACTCTAAGATTTCAGTTTTATCTGATCTTGGATCCACACATTCATATATTAGTGTGGCATTTGGTTGTTTAGCATCTATGGAATCGGTACCAGTGGGTTTTGATGTAGTGGTATCTAGACCGTTAGGAAAAAATATAGTAGTTAATCGAGTATACAAGGATTGTCCGTTATGGATTCATGGTGTTATTTTTTCCCAGGATTTAGTTGAAATGCCATTTACAAAGTATGATGTAATACTTGGGATGGATTGGTTAGCCTAATATCAAGCTATGGTGGATTGCAAATCGAAGGATGAGTTGTATATGAAATGGTTACAATAAACTCTTGAGGATGGTAAGCCTGGATTTGATATTAGTACAGATGGATTATTATTTTATCAGGGATGTAGATGTGTGCCTAATGATATGGTGCTAAAGAAGAATATTCTAAAATAGACGCACAAATCACCATATGCTATGCATCTTAGTAGTATAAAGATGTATAAGGATTTAAAGAGGTTTTATTGGTAGATTGGTTTAAAATGGGACATTACAAATTATGTAGCTAAATGCCTCATTTATCAGAAAGTAAAAGTGGAACATTAGATGCTAGCATGATTACTTCATCCTTTAACTATTCTAGAGTGGAAATGGGAACGAATTACTATGGATTTTATGATGGGTTTACCGTTGACTCAGAAGAAGCATGATGCAGTTTGAGTGATTGTTGATAGATTGATTTCATATGTGTGAGCACCGGTTTCTGCCGGGGCCCAGAGCGAGGCTTGCGAAAGTCACGCACCGGGGACTGCACTTGGAGAGAAAGTGTAGTCTTCCTAAGGGCCTTAGGGAATGATACGGACTAGAAAGAGTCGCAAGGAGTCGCCACCGGATGGTTCTGGATTGGTCCAACCGACCCATAGCATGAGTGCTAGTTAAACCCTTCAGAGATTGGGTTCGGGTGGTGGAGATCTATTCTATGAGTTTTCAAGATCGATTTTACCATTTTAGTTGGGATTAATTGTCTTAAGCAGGCAAGCAAGTGAACGTAAATGTAAGCATACATCGTGTTATGTGGATTGGCGTTGCAAGGTTGCACGTAAAAATGACATATAAAGCTATATGACATTTAGATGGCATGGCATATGCATGACATGTGAGTATGAATGACATACCATATGCATAATATGGCAACCTAATACGTAAGCACATATTATGGCAAGTAGCGTATGACGTTATGTGTTAACATTTTAGGTTCATTTTAGCATTTAGGTGTTTAGCGCATGCAAGGCATATGCATGAATGACATATCATATGCATGATATGTGAAGTGAT
>CANYBF010959775.1:0-13379 GCA_948192965.1 Dalechampia spathulata | reverse complement strand
AGGAAAAGAGATGTTACAAAAAAAGAAACGTACTGGGTCACAAAGTTAATGGATTCCTTCAAGGAATCACACAGTTAAATGGCCTCCTACGGGAGATGAGGTTCATAGAACCCTACAGTTATATTGATGAATGGCCTCCTTTAGGAGATGAGTACCGGTACCTACAGGGACCCAATACGAAAAGGAAATGTGCGCAAAATTGATAATGAGATAAAAGTATAAAGAAATAGAGGGAGAGTGCATAGCATGGTTGCATTCTCAGAGCATACATTGTTATCCACTTATAATGATGTTTTGTATGATAATGTATTGAGAATGACAAGTTATGATTATGGTGTATTGAAATATGTATGTGTTTAATAACTGAAAAGTAATGCCAATATGCCATTAATATATTGTTCTTCCTTGGATTACTATTATATGATTTAATTGATGTTATTTATTCATTTTATAGCACCACTGAGTTTTATATTCAGCGTTTGTCAATTAATGAATATAGGACCTAGTTCGGTCGGGGAGCGACAAGAGTAGCTGATCTACAGTTGGCTAAGGTCGGGTCTTTCATAAAGCCCTATCCTAGACGCAGGCTGGACTCGTCCATATACTCCTTTATATATATGTAAATATGTAACTTATTTAAGTTAACCTTAATGGCAGTAATAATTTGTAATATCTTTGTGTGTGGTATCCTATTGGTGTTGTGATGATATACTTAAGACTTACAGAACACATATGTTTGATGTTAATTTGGTGATGCAATAAGAATGTATATTGTGTATTGATAATATTTATAGAAATACAGGTGTTCTGTTTATCAGAGTTATGGATGGGATTTAAGTAAATAAAAAAAAAGGTAAGATAGATCCCTTGTAGAGTAATTAATGAATTCCTTATTTAGGGAGTTTATTAACTATTTTATGGGAGCATGTTGCACCGGGTGCGGGTGTGACATTATGTCCTTAATCTAAGGTCCCATCTTATAATATAAATACTTCAAAAACTCATGTTTTTATTTAATTAAATCTTATGCTATAATCATCTTTAAACCATGCATTATCTTATCCTTTACTTCATTTCAATAATTAAATGTTATATATATATAACTTTTCCTCTTATAACATTTATACTACTGATATTCATAATTCCATATTAATCCCAAATATGAAAATTGTCGCAACCACTATTCCTATCTTACTTTTACTTTCATTTAAATCATTATTCTTAAATTTTACTTAAATCAACTTTATACCATTAATTACTTACTTCTTTAAAGCTTCCATTTATACTTAATTCACCTAGTTAATCAATCATTTAAGCATTAATTTCCTCTTTGGCCGTATACACTCTTTTTCAAGCACTTAAACATTTCATAATGTCCTTTTCGTCTTTATTCATTTATTATACTCCATATCTTATCTTATCATTTTAAATATCTAAATCTCATTCTTAATTCTTAGCCATATAATTAATATATCAATCCATAAAAATCATTTACCTTATCTTAAAATTATTTAGTCCAAAATTATAAATAACTTAATTAAACAATAAACTTAAATCTTACTTAATACCATAGATTAATCACCTTTTTAACTTCCAATTAGTACTTAATATTCTTAATTATTTACTCATTAAAGACTATCATCTTAGTATGACCGAAAACTTAAATTTTATCTCTTGATTAAACAAAATAACATGATTTTAGTCTTTATTCATAAGGAATGTCGTAAACCCTTCCTTTTACTCATTAAATGATTTAAATTTCTTATCAATACTTAACCCAAAATTTTAATCAACAATCATATGAAAACATTTCTTTAAGTATATATCCTTAACTTTCAAGATCAAACGCAACCTTTAACTAAACTTCAAATCATTTTAAACTTAATTTTCTTAGCTTTTTCCTTAAATAAGAACTTATAAATTTTCCAGAACCTTTTTGCTTATTTTTGATCTTATCATTTTATTGGTTATTCATGTTAACTTTGGCATGTCAAAAAAAATGCACAACTAACACCCACACACACTCCACAGTCCACTATAATCCACCATTTTACAGTACTAATCATCTAAAAAGCTAAAAACTCTAAAACCCCCATCAAACCATTCGGCCTCCACATGAAACATCCATCAAAAATTTGGCCAAAACAATAAAACAATCAAAAACGCATGTATCTAACAAGTTTAACATCAAAATATACTCACTTTCCAACAAACTACTAAAAACCGAAATAAAATGTGATCTCCTTTAAGATTTGCACCTGTTCTTCTCACCAAAGTCTTTTTAAAGCTTTATACTTCATTTCTCACCCAAAAACACACATGCATGTCAAGATCTATCAAGGAAATGGTGTTTAAAAGTATTTTGAGTTACAGCTTCAAAAGGAAAACTCATGGTTCTTGTGATTTGGGTCTTTATCTTGAAGAAACAAAATAATATACTTCAAATTTTATAAAAACAAAATGAAAAATGGGTATATTTCAAATTATTCATGAAGGATACTCCTATATCTAGCTTTGAGCTTGAAGTTTAAGGAGAAAGGAAGAAAAAGAAGCTGCGGTTTTTGCTCTACATAAGAACAATGCTTTGGCTTCTTCATGGAAGATGGAGAAAAAGATATTTTCTTGTTTTAAACTTACAAAAGACATACAAAACTTGATTTGAACTTGAGTTTAGAACAGAAAGGAAGAAGATGAAGGCACTTGGTATGGTTTTTTCTTAAGAAATAGTGAGGAATAACATAGAAAATGTAAGAGAGAAGGAAAGGTTGAGGAAGATGGGAAGAATAAGCTTCAACCAAAAGTGAGAAGAGGAAAATAAAATGGTATATATGATGTTAAGTGAACCAACTGTAGCTTATGAGTTGTAGGAAATAGGGAAAGTGCAACATAGGAATCGTATACCCTCACCCATGTGATCTTTACCTTCAATACTCCCCAAATACGCATTTTAATATGTATAAAACTTTATTTCCTCCGATCAACATTCTTTAATACATGTATAACACTCAATTAATACCCAATATTCAATATTTTAATAATTCAAATCCTCCATATTTTCCCACTAATTAATAAAATACTAATTTATTATTTTATTTTATTTTTCTCTTTCCATCCACTACACTACTTTCCAAATACTTTTACTAATACCCATATCTCCTTTTTCTATTTCCCATACATCAAAAATTAATTAAATTTATTTTTTTCATCTTCCATACCAAATAAAATAAAATTTCCTAATTTCGACATCATCAATCCATATTATTTAATTTTCATCTTACATACTCATTAATAAATCAATATTCTAATTTCCACATCATCTTTTTATATCATAATTTAATTAAATCATATTATATTTAATCCATCACATGTCTAATTAATACTTTATTTTTATTTTTATTTATCTATTTAATACTCAATTATACTCTTCATTATCCAACAATTCCCTTTATGACATCATCATGCCTTATTATGATGTCATCATGATATCATAAATAAAATTCACTAATTTTACTTTTCTAATATTTTCATATAATTATAGACCTTCACAAATGTATTATCAATCCATAATTAATCATTCTTAATAAAATTAAAATCATAATTAAGCTTATTCACTTACATCATGTTTACATCATCAAGGTTCATTTATGACATCATAAATGAATTTCTAAATTTCCATTATACTTTCTTTTTTATATCATTAAATCTTATGTTAAATAAATCATTTTAGACATATATACTCCAATTTAATTATTTTTATTCCATTATTCACTAACCCGTAATTATTTTTATATGTATATATATATTATACATACATTTTTCACTCGTATAATTCATTTATACGAGCTTTAATCATACTTAATTTATGAATTATGCATACTCCAAATATAATAATAATTTATCTTAATTCATCAATTGCATGCATTTCCATGCATACATAAATATTATTGCCTCAATATACATGTAATTTATCGCGCAACCCAATTTTACACATTCGAGCTTATTTTTCGCATTCGACTTAGTCTATAATCATCTTATCATCATTTCTTAATCTCGATAGATATTTCCTATCATTATCATAATATTTATCATTTCCACCTTGAAATATGCATTTTTCTATAATTCCACATCATCATCCTATTTTTGATCGTATAAGGTATAATTTCATCACCCAAATTATTAAAAATTTTCGCACGAAAAATGAGGATATGACAACTTACTTATCATAACATCAATTAGGAAAACCATATTATCATTTACATCTGTATCGCCATTCATATTAACCATATTAGATATCATATAATTCAATCAATTTATAACATGTATATGACATCAACTTAATATAAACATCTTACTATTGAAAACTATACTTATTAAATCTTCCATCATCATATTACAAGACTCTTATCATTAATATAGTCAATTGCTTATTTAAAAATCATAATCTTATATAATTATTTCTTACTTTATTTTTATTACTAACTATACTTATATAATGTTGGAAAATAGTTGATGTCATGGCATAATACATAACTACATTTGATCTTATAAAACATTAGACTTATATTAGTTTTTTAATAATATCTAATTCATGTATTACTGTTATAGTTTAACAGAATCCATTAACTTAACTTATTTAGAAATCACATTAACATATCCTCTTCTAACTTTTTATAACATACCTTTTTAATACCATTGTTATTTAACCATTTATATAACCAATTTCAAAAGACTTATTATAATATACACATATCTTAATATACTTATTCAAACATCCATTTCATATGTATATCCATATATCATACACCTACTTAACATTTGGCTTAACCATTTTCAATTTACATGCCATCTATCTTTAACTTATTCAATAGAATATTCAATTCATTCATTTAATTTAAACACCTTAAAAACCATATGCTATCATTCATTATACTTCACTTTTACCTTTCATTTATTTAGTCAACTCAAATCAATTCCTGTAAACCATTTCTTACCATATATCTTTAATTTACTTAATGTCCAATATAATCATATAACTTGGACATAACAAACCATATACCATCTTTCAAAACACTTCATTTTGGTCAAGTAAAGTCAATTCCATATAAATTATTTCATACCATTAATTAATTATCTCATTTTATCAATTATTTTCAATTTCATACAAATCATCTTATCCTATAATTACATTAACTCAATTAACTTCCTTAAGACTCATTATAACTCTAATTAGTTAAACTTTTAAGTCATTGTTCATTAATTTGCCGTAACCTTCTTTTAAATTTCCCTTAACATACTTAATAATTTAGTAATTTAAGCCCTCATAATTAACATGTCCACATGCTTCTATCATTATTCACTTGATCATTTTCAAAATGCATCTTAAGCCATATTCATTAAATATCCAAGTCATAAAATTGATTAAATCACTTATAAGGCCACATGTCAATATACATACCAATTCACTTTAAAACCTCATTTTAATTAACTAATTATCAAATTTCATGCAAACAAGTTTATATTATTAATAAATTGACTCAAAAAGCTTCTAATGAATACTTAATATACTTAATTTAGTGTTTGTTTAAACCTTCATACATTACATGGCCAAATACATCAATATTACTCCACTTAACATTTAAAATTACTTTCTTAGTATAATTTCAAATAATATGTCGTATATTACAACTTAAATACATCATAATTCTTCAATTTTTACTTTAATTTTAAATCAACAAAGAGATTCATATATACTTAGAAATATTTTTCATAATTTTTAACCATTTAAACTTAATGTTAAGATTAGCCATAAATCATCAATTAATCATCTTTTAACCTGAGTTTTTATGACTTTTTAAGTGTTTATCTTATGATTTCATCAACTTTCCTTTAAGCATGTAAGCAAATTAATCATCTATGCACACCATCATCAAAGTAATTCAGCCAAGCAAGGAAAAACACCAACACACATACACACCATATGTAAATCCACTATACTTCATCATTTTTACATCACCAACATCAAGACTTCAAACCAAAAACTAAAACTACTAAATCTACCCTCTAAACATTTTGGCCAAGATATATATTCACTCAAAACATTTTGGTTATATCATATATACACTAAAAAATGCATAAATCTTATAGATCTAACATTAAACTAAACTCACCTTTAAGAAAATAAAGGAAAAATAACTAAAAATGTGATATCCTTCTTGATCTAGCCCAATTTATCCTGATCTTCACACCTTAACTTGTTTTTAACTTGATAAGCTTGATCTACTCAACCACACACATGCATGTACATCAAAGAAGCTAGATCAGACAAAGAAATAGAAGTTTGAAGCCTTATATGTTACAGTTTGTAAGCAAACTTGTAGATTTAGTGGTTTTAACCACTAAAATTGAAGAATCATAAAGAAAAGTGTTTCGGCCAAAGATTTAATAACACATATAGATCTTGTTGTTACTTGAAAATAGAAGTAAAGATGATGTTAGTTTTTGTTGAAGAAAGAAAAAGATGAAGAAGTATGAAGGTGAAGTAAGAAAATGGAAGAAAATGAATATGAATAGAGAGGAAAGAAGATAAGGTTTTGATCAAGATAAGAAATGGAGAGGAAATGTGTGTTATGATGGGTGATGGAATGAAAATCCGTATAGAAAAATGTTTAAGTGTAGGGCAGTTCCACCTTAACTTCAATGCACCCTTGCATAATGGATCCTAGCCCTTAATAACCCTCTTATATATATAATTATACGTATTTAATTCAAATATCCTCCAATTAACTTTTTCATACATATTTTAATACCCTCAAAATACCATCCACTATCTTATTTATTAATTAAATAACACTCTCCATCTTTTCCCACTAACTTAAATAATAATATAATATTTTCTCTCTCCTTCCACTATCACTAATACCCACACCACTTTTACAAATACTCATACCACTTTTACAAATATCTATACACTTAATATTATATTCCTCCATTAACACATTCTTCCATACCAAATAAATTATACTATTTTTAATTTCCACTCACATTAATATCCACTTAATTATATATCTACTTACATACACATTATTTATTTCTTTATCTCATTTATTTATTTCATTACATAATATATATGTCATATATAATATTATATTCATCCATCATATTAATACATTATTATTACCAATACATATATAAATGCCACATTATACTTATATTTATACATTTCTCATACATTATCTTATACATTCAATTTATATTGAATGTATATATATACTTATATATATATATATACGTATGCATTATTGGTTTATGAAAACATGTTTAGCAGTGGAAGATGAAATTTAAAACTTTTTAAATACACGTTTTACAATGGATCTAGCAATTCTATACATAGAAAATATCACATACGGAGAAGATTATACAAAGGAGACTAAAAAACTTACTTTAACCTGATCTTCTTCTTTCTTTATCCTTTTGAAAATTTGTAGCAAACTTTTCAATCCCCAAGGACAAAGGATCTCCAAACTATCCACACAAGTTAAGAAAATGATTAGTAATCAAATTACTAGTTTTTTTAGAGACTAGTAAAATAAAAATATAAAACAGAATGGATGAAGAAAGATGATTGAATTCAATTTTCTTCTTGATGTTCTATTAAAATCGAATTATTTTTCTTGTTCTTGAGCTTAAGAATACTTTGAAACCAAAAGACGAAGAGAGGTAGTTGAAATTTTGCTTCTGTCACTCAAAATGTTTTCACCAAAACATAATGATATAACCCTAATTAGGTTTAGGTTATGTTAAGTCAAGTCATGTGCATGTCACATGCTTCTAGCATGTGATTTGCATGTAACTAACTTAAATTTCCTTCCAGAAGCACATGAAAATCATGTGCACTTCTATTTAATTCATCATACATGAATAAGTTATGTGACATTCGCGTTTTGACCATTAAGTCAATTAATTCCGTCAAAACCTGTATATACCATGCATGTAAAACATGTCATCTTAAATCACTTGTATCTTGAGTTCTACTTATCAGATTTCAGTGATCTTTGTATCAAATCAAAGCTCTTTTCATGCTCTTTCTAATGAACATGAAAAATTTAGGTTACTCATAACCATAAAAAAATTATTTCACCAATATTCATTCATGATTATTATTTCCTTACTTTTAATGTGCGACCTTTTGGGTTCTTGACATGTTGGCAACATATGAACACATTATTAAACTTCATTTAATAATATTATATGTAAATCATGAGCGGTGTCTAGTCACACATCATGACTACCAAAATGCCAAGAGGTCATTAGTTTGACTACAACCCTTCCATATCAAATTCCATATAATAAACTCCTTTCATCATCCTTTATCTCATTCTGGTTTGAGTATGGATTAATGTCAACTCAATGCATGATCAAGCGCATTAGATCATACTCTAAATTTGATGTTTCATGTACCATAATCTTTATTCCTAAAATGCCTTTATGAAACTCATTCATCAACAGGCATCATACTCTGGCCAGAGATTCTTGAATAAAGAATATTACATGAATCAATGAGATAAAACCCCTACATTTAATCTTGGGTGGTGAATCCTTTATTGATCAATAAATACCTTCAACTACTTCACACTATATCCAACCTCTAAGTTATGAATGCCTCCTATGGAGGAATAAAACATAGGAGTCAAAACATAGTGATCCATAATTAAGATAACTTTGTTATCTCAAGTCTTAAGGATACTTGCACTACTAATATGAGAGAGATATATTTCACAGACATAGATCAATTATCCATATGAAATCTCACTAGTAAGGCCTCCAATAAGTTAGTCCTCCACTACTCATCCACATGTTCACTTTAGACAACTCTTGTCATAATGAATGAGAATCATCCCTTAAGGAAGTATAACATGTGTTGATCTTAACCACATTAATAATATCTATTCTTATTAATACATTGATCAGAGACAATTTAGATATTGAACATTTACATACAATAAGAATCTCATTTTATAAGCTACTTTATGAGTTCCTTTGTACTGTTCCAATATCTTGGAATTCATTATTTAGTTAATAACTTATCGAGTAAACTGAATAATGAATAATGACTCTTATTGATAAATGATTCAATATCAAATAACAATGAAACATGATGCTCTAGAGCATACACTAACATGCATTACATTCGTATTATTTATTTATACACTTTCTTAATTCATATATAATTATTAAATTATGCATTCTCTTTATTCACTTATAATTCATCTTAATTCTTTGTATACCTACATGTATAATTTCAATTACAAAATACATATGTTCAATTAATTTCTTAGTTAAATACACTTAAATGTTTTAAGCATACTCGACATCATATTTCTTTAATTTATCATTATTTAGTGAATCCGCTAATTATTTTTCTATCATTATCATAACATTTATCAATTATCACATTATTCACATTCTATACCACACAGTTTCATTTCATCAATTCAAATATACTCATATAAATATCATAGCATCAATCACTTTATCACATCATTTCATTCTCATAACATTCACTTATCGTATAATTTCATGTCATCATCCTATGTATAATATATAGAAAGCAAAGCACATCAATCAAATTATCAATACAATGTGTGCTAAAAATGAGGATGTGACACCTAGGTAGATGAGCATTCATAGGTATGAATAAAGCACACACACAGCTTGAAAAAAATCATAGTAGATATGATATATATGATCATGACATAAGCATGGCATGCAAGAATGACATGGCATAAGCATGACATGGCATAAGCATAATATGGAAGAAATGACATGACATAGGCATGACATATGAGAAATGACATGGCATAGGCATGACATATGAGAAATGACATGGCATAGGCATGACATGTGAGAAATGATATGGCATATGCATGATATGTAAGAATGATATGGCAATATGGTATAAGCATGGCATAACGAAAGCATACATTAAGGTAGATATGGCATAAGCATGGTATAATGAAAGCATATATCATGGAAAATATATAAAAACAAATATAGCAACATGAAATAAAATAATGACCCAGAGAAATGGATTAAGTGAGATAGGGGGTACATGATGAAAAATGTTAATCATACATGCTAAAGAGGAAATAGAGGCCTATTTTATTACAAAGGGATCTTTGTAAATATAAAAATGAGTCATTAAGTAATAACTCCTCTACTTAGGAAAATGACTTCAAGTGACATGAGCCAAAATGTATGAACAGAAAATGCATGAGCAAAAAAATAAATAAATAGTGTTATGCCATAAATGGACTATGGGGATGTGTTTGATCAATTCGATGTCATGTAAAAGTATGAATCAAGGACCAAGTCTTATAAAATATGTCAGCAACATTCATGGAATATAGAAATTAACATGAGCCAAATCATGAAAATATCATGAAAATGTTAAGGACCTCCCAAAATCACACTTAACAAATCAATCAAGCTTAATTTATGTCTCATGTCAAATTCAATCATCCAAATAGTATGGAAATCAAATAGCATTCAATTTTAAAAATCAATTTTAGCAAATCAATTTAAAGAAATCAATTTTTAAAAATTGATTTTAGACATAAATTAAAAGATTCTAAGATCATTAAGCATCACTTAGAAACAAATTCAACATCCAATCAAGCCTAATCATATCATGGAAACTCCAATTGTAATTAAAATAACATTTAATTGAGAAATCAAGCAAAATTGAATTGATTTAATAGCAAAACCAATCAAATTGATCATGAAAGTTAAATTGGAAGAGTCCAACATCATTAGACATCAATTAAAGATGTAATCAACATCCAATTTAATTCCAATCATATCAATTGCACCAAAATTTAATCAAAATAGGCATTTTAATTTGATAACTAATTCTGAAGCCAAAATAAATCAAACTGAAACAATATATGATGAATCTAAATCATTAGGATCATTATGAAATTACGAATGCTACTAAAAATTTTAAATGAATTAAAATACAAAGCAAAATCAAGTTAAAATTTGAGTTTTTTCCAACCGAGAATACTATATGCATCATATATTGTACATCATGTGACACACATAATTAAACTACAACTATATGCAACATATAAAGTAACATATACATCACATGAAGTTATCCAGTAGATTGAAAATTCAAGTTTTTCAGTAAAATCATGAAAGTAAGATTGATTATTTGAGTGTTGCAAATCATTTAGACAATTATAAGGCCATAAATGCTATTGCTGCATTCAAAAGTCACAATTTCTGACCATATGCATACATATTTATATATGTTTTACTCATTAATGTGCACAAAACATCATTTCCTTTACCTTTTTTTTCATGGTATATACACCTTATGCATATATCCCTATATACAAGCATCAAAGAACTATCAATGAATCATCATCAATTATTTGCTCGTATATTGGTCATCTCATGTACATATTATAATCCATATCCAAGTTAAATAATACTTTGATTCAAATGTGTTCTTTATACCAATTCCATCAATCTTGTCATTATCTACTATATAACATCAAACATAGAATACTTTTCCACTCATATTACAATAACATATCCATAAGCTCAATGGTATAATAATATCTAAACCATTCAATCATCATCATATATGCTATGACATATTCTCCTGTATAGTCCATTATCAATACAACAATAACATATTATACGTATGGCATATTTTCATGTAGCTTTCGTATACTATAACCATCTTACACATATGCATCTATATATTTATATATATATGCTTTAATCATACTTTAATGTATACTATTCATCATTTCTCCTTTCTTCTTATTATAGTGTATGTAACTATCTATATTTCTATACATATTCAAGTATCAAGGATTTCCAGATATACCATATATTTGAGTGTCACTGACTCATCATCAATTACTTACTCATATATCAATTATCTCATGTACGTATGATAATCCAAATCCATCTTTACTATCATGAATAGACATATTACTATGTAAGCATACCTCCTTTTTATCTTATGGCAACGGATCCCACCATTCAACATTAAGGACTTAGCTAGACTTCTCATTATTCATTTATTATTTTATAGGCAGTAAACATAAATTTTCAATAGAGCTAATCCATAGCTCTGATACCACCTTAACATGTCATGCCTTTCTATAGTGCGACATGCTCCCGTAGAATAATTAATGATCTTTGATACATGGAAACCACTGATTACTCTATAAGGGATACATAACTTTTTTTATATATATGGATGCGCCATTCTAAGTTTTGCGGAAGTATTAGTCCCAAATAACATTCTTGCATTTACTGTCTTTAACATTACTTTTAATTGCTTAATCAAATTAATTAGAAACTTTAATCTACTCCAAGTCCTTGCCTTCAGAAAAACTTCTGCTCAACTGGTGCTTTGGAAATTCATGCTCGTCATTCTTCAGTTAACCTATGTCCATCAAATGACGAACACTAAGTATATCACTCAATGGTGCTTTACACATAACATAGAAAATATAATCATACATATATCATATATAAAATAGTTCATGTAAACCAGAACATCATATTATTGACGTTGCCATGTAATCATTTAAAATATTACTTCTATTCATCATCTATGTATATCAACATTTACTTAACTCTCTAACATATTCATATCATAGTTCATTTTATATCAATACTATGACTAGTTTATTTCCTTGATATATATATCATTTATTTTTTTCTTTGGATTTATATTTTTCTTGAATTTCCACTAAACAATGTAAACATTTATCATGTATACTATATCAATCATAATCATACAACCAGTAATATTTCATTACTATAAACATATCTATAATATGTTCAATATTGTTTAATCATGATAATTATACACTTGTTAATATCATAACTTTATTCTTTTGGTGTATTTCGATTTCTTATTATATATCAATAGTTTGATACTTTAAAATATTTTATCATCATATTATCAACCTTCACATGTTAAAGTCATATATTATCATTCCATAATGATTCCTTTTTAATGAACTAACTCTACAAACATATATTCACAATCAATATCATTAATTCCATAACAATTTAGGATTTAATAAAATTCTGTAAGTATTTTCAAAAATGCCATTTTTACTTTATCACATATTCTTTTAAATTCATAATCATAATATAATTAATCATATTAATTATATTCTCTACTGATATTCAGCATGAATGGCATCAATAATGATAACATATATTCATTACATTATCATTCTCCAATAGTATAAATCTCAGCTATATATGTATCATGTTATCATCACGTATAACATACCATTATACCATAACCACATTATGTGTATCATATGTATCATATTATGATC
>CANYBF010959720.1:0-10371 GCA_948192965.1 Dalechampia spathulata | reverse complement strand
CAAATCAATACAAAAGTAAATAAAAAGTGAATAGAAAGTGAATAAAAAGTGAATGGAAATTACCTATGTTGATTCTCCAAGCCACTTGAAGTTTTCCAATCCAATTCCAATGTTAGGGAATGATGAAAGCGGTCCAAATTCTAAGTATTCGCGATTGAAATTAACCTAAGTCTATTGATTTAGTGCCAATTGATTAATCCTAGAAGTTTAGGATTGTTGGAATTAGGGTTTTTTTGAAGTGAAATCACGTCTGATGGCTCCCTGACGGCTACCTAGGGATTAGGGTTTTTTCTCAAAGTGCGGACCCCTTTGCTAAATGGCCGAATTAGAGTTTAATTGCTGTCTGAGGGAACTTACCCGATCGGGTAAGTTAGGGGGGCGAAACGGGTAAACCACTTACCCGATCGGGTAAGTCACATACCTGATTCGTTCCCAACACTTACCCGAATGGGTAAGTGCCCAAAATGTCAGAAATGCCTCTAAGGCAGCCTAACTTGAATCCTGGAATGCACTGGGATAAACCGAGATGCCCGTGAGGGCAAAACGACGAGGAGATAAGCTTGATTCATCCCAATCAATCCGACCGATCCAAAATTAGGGTGCGACAATGACCAAGATGCCAGGTAGAAGAAGAAGGAGATTAAGCACAGACTAGGTAAGTATGTGCCATCTATTACTTTTCCGTAAAGACTTATGAAATCAAAGGTGGATGAGAAATTTGTTATTTTTATTGAAAAATTGAAAAAATTGAGAATTAATGTGACATTTGCTAAAATGTTGGAGGACATGCCTAAGGATGGTAAATTTGTAAAAGAAATCTTGGCACATAAAAGAGCAATTGATGACAACCAAATGGTATCATTAACTAAAAGTTGTAGATCAATTATTTCAAGTAGTATACCATCTAAGTTGCAAGATCCATGAAGTTTTACCATTCCATGTAAGGTAAGCAATTTGGTGTTTAACAAGTGTTTGTGTGATTTGAGTGCAAGTATCAACTTGATACCATATTTCATTTTTCAAAAGCTAGGTCTCAGTGATTTCAAAACTACTTCCATGGTGATTCAACTTACGAATCAATCAATGAAGAAACCATTCGACATTATAGAGGATGTTCTAGTGAAGGTGGATAAGTTCATCATTTTGGTAGACTTTATGGTGCTTGATTACAATGAGGATGTTAATTATACCTTAATTTTAGGAAGACCTTTCCTAAACATAGGGTGAGCTTTGGTAGATGTGCATAAAGGGAAACTTATCTTGAGAATTGGAGAAGAACAAATAGAATTCTATATGAAAAAAGCAATGAAGCAGCCGATAGAAGGTAAGTTATGTATAAAAGTAGATGTGATCAACAAATGTGTTTCAGCTGTAATGAATGAGGAGTCAAGGGAAGTGATAATTAATGAGGAACCAAAGGTTATAGGTGAGGAAGGTATTGAACCACCTAAAACTGAGCTATTGGTAAGAAATTCTAACCCTACTCCTCCTTCGATAGAAAAACCACCTGTTCTAGAACTCAAAACATTGCCAAAACATTTGATGTATGCTTTCTTAGGTAAAAAATGAGACTCTGATGATCATTATATCTAATAAGCTATCTTTGGAACAGGAAGACAAGCTACTAAAAATGGGACGAAAACACATTTGAGCTTTAGGTTGGAATCTATCCGATATTAAAGGCCTTAGCTTGGACAATCATGCATAGGATTCACTTGGAAGAGGGCAGCAGGATGGTTCATGAAAGACAAAGGAGACTCAACCCAAAAGTGAAAAAGGAGGTGATTAAGCTGCTTGATGCAAATATTATTTATCCTATCTTTGATAGTGAATGGGTAAGTCCTGTACAATATGTTCCTACGAAGGGTGGTATGACTGTAATTGAAAATGAAAAGAAAGAGTTGTTGTCAACTAGGATTGTGACTGGATGGAGAGTGTGTATCGACTATAGAAAGTTGAATTCTAATACTAGGAAGGATCATTTTCCTTTGCTTTATATAGATCAAATGATTGAGAAAATTTTCAGTCATTCTTTCTATTATGCCGGCTACGTTTTAAAGGTATGTGCTTGCTATCTTTGCTAACATGATTGAGGAATTTATAGAAATTTTTATGAATGACTTCTTAGTGTTTGGAGACTCATTTGAGTCGTGTTTGCAGAATTTAGAGAAAGTATTAAAACGTTATGAGGAAACCAACTTGGTGGTAAATTGGGAAAAATGCCATTTCATGGTAGACGAGGGGATCGTGCTCGGCCATAAAATTTCTAAGGGAGGTATCAAGGTGGATAGGGCTAAAATTGAGGTAATATCCAATCTACCACCTCTAAGGAATGTAAAAGGTATAAGAGCTTTTCTCAGACATGTGGGATTTTATTACCGCTTTATGAAAATTTTTTATGTGATCACTAGCCGTTTGACAAGCTTGTTAGTCAAAGATGTGTTGTTTGATTTCAATAATGAGTGCTTGAATTCTTTCAACATGTTAAAGGATGCATTAACCATGGCTCCGGTGTTAGCTTCACCAGATTGGTCCTTGCCATTTGAAATTATGTGTGATGCGAGTGACTTTGCCTTAGAGTGTGTGTTGGGGTAAAGAAAAGAAAAGAAATTGCATGTCATTTATTATGCTAGCAAAACATTGACAGGACCATAGTTGAACTACACCACAACTAAAAAAGAACCCTTAGCAGTAGCATTTACATGTGATAAGTTTAGAGCTTACCTTTTAGGCTTAAAGGTTATTATTTTTATTAACTATGCTGCTTTGAGATACTTGTTTGCTAAGAAAGATGCCAAGCTGAGGTTAATTCAATGGGTGTTGCTACTGCAAGAATTTGACATTGAAATTAGAGATAAAAAAGGAGCTGAAAATGCAGTTACTGATCATCTTTCTCACCTTGAGAAGGATGATAAATATGAAGAGGATGCACCTATTATGGAAGAATTCCTAGATAAAACTATCTTTATGCTTCAACAAAAGGGAATTCCTTAGTATGCGGATATTGATAATTATTTAGCCTGTGATATAATGCCTTTCAATGTGTCGTATCAACAATGGAAGAGGTTTTTCATGAATACCAAATACTATCAATGGGAGGAACCCTTCTTATTTTTCCTTTGCTTTGATGGCTAAATAAGAAGATGTGTCTCCGAGGAAGAAATACTACCTATACTAACACATTATCATGATTCTTCTTATGTAGGGAATTATGGTGCAAACAAGATAGCAAGTTGGGTTTTGGAGTGCAGATTCTACTGGCTAACCATTTTCAAGGATGCTAGGGATTATGTGCTGCATTGTGACAGGTGCCAAAGAACCGAAAACATTTCTAAGCAAGATGAGATGCCCTTGTCTTTTATTCTAGAAGTGGAAGTGTTTGACGTATGGGACTTGGACTTCATGGGACCGTTTCCCATATTTATAGGAAATAAATACATCTTGGTGGGAGTTTATTATGTATCCAAATGGGTTGAAGTAGTTGCTAGGCCCACTAATGACAATAAAGTAGTAAACCGCTTCATTAAAAAGCTCTTCATAAGATTTGGAGTCCCAAGATCACTAATCAGTAATAGAGGAGCACACTTCTGCAATGCTAAGTTTGAGGCCTTACTCAAGTAGTATAACATGCACTATAAGGTATCCACAACAAATCACCCTCAAACTAGTGACCAAGTGGAGGTGGTCAACATAGAATTGAAGAAAATCCTTGAGAAGGCAATCAGTAGTTCCAAGAAGGACTAGGCAGCAAAGCTTGATGACACCCTCTTGGCGTATTATACAATATTCAAAACACCTATAGAAATGACTTCTTATAGTATGGTCTACAGAAAAGCCTATCATCTGCCAGTAGAACTTGAGCATAAGGCATACTGGGCAATTAGGTTTTTGAATCATGATCTGAAAAAAGTAGGAGAAAGGAGGTTGTTGCAGTTATAGGAACTTAAAGAGCTAAGGTACTTAGCATATGATAATGCTAAGTTGTACAAGGAAAAGATAAAGCAATGGCATGACATGTACATCAAAGTAAAATCCTTTAAAACTGGCGATAAAGTGTTATTGTTTAATTCTAGGTTGAAGTTTTTTCCTGGAAAGCTGAAGTCAAGGTGGAGTGGTCCATTTGAAGTTGCATAAGTCTTCAACATATGTGTGGAGTGGAGTGGTCCATTTACATGTGATTTGGTTAAAACAAAATCAAAGGAGGGAAAAGGCAAAAATTGAAATCATGATCGTGGAGTTCATCTCCACGATCGTAGCATAATGAAATTGTGCTCAAAGTTGATATTTTCCTTTGCTACCTTATTAAGATAGCTTTATATTCATTTATAGCAATGTCTAAAAGAGTAAAGTACACTATCAAAGATATAAAGGATAATGGAATCTATACCACTTGTGACTTCATAGGGAACAAGATAGGTAAAATTAAGTTTAGGCTAAGGGGTCAACCATTTGAGTTGACCTATGATATAATAGAAGATGTTACGGAGTGACCCTAACATGGTTTTTCATCTTCACACATTGACTTTTAGCCTAAGGCCTTTTGAACTGAGATCGCGAGTGGCATCTTAGCTTTCGGCACTAGAAATGCCCCAAATTTGCTAATTAGAGACACTATTTTATTTTGCTTCATAAATATATGGTTGTCTCTAGTTTTACTAAAATAAAGAACAATGAGGTTTCAATACAGAAACTCTTTCCATTATGGTGTATGCTTAATGATCATGACTTTTACACTATTTTCCATGTTATGAAAGGTTTCATGAGGATGGCCAAACCTCAAAGTAAGAAATTAGGATTAGGTCACATTATAACCACAATTGCTAACTATTTTGATATGGATTTCTTTGACCTAACCCTTTTACCATCTAAAAAGTTTTGTACCAAAAATTTATATGATGCAGGTATCTTAGATTAAAAAGGAATCTAGTTCAGGGCCTACGGTGACAGAAAAGGTGTGAAACAAAGATGCCTAGAACAAGATAAGGATGAAGGTGACGATCAAGAGGAAGGCGCTGCTCAAGATGAAGAGCAGATGCAAGAACAAGAGTAGTAGTAACAACAGTAAGTGCATATAACTGAAGCTAGAGTAGATGACTCCATTGAGGCATTACTACTAAGGTTGGAGTAGGGCAATGCTGAAAATACCATTAGCCTCACAAGGGTGGAGGCAACTGTCAATGACATACAAAGGGAGCAACGCTATCAGACAAAGAAAATGTTGAAATTCTTCCAACTCTCTGGTATTCATGTTCCCTCACCTACTCCATCTCCACCTACCTTTACCAGGCAACTAAATCTCAACCTTTCACTTCTTTTATATGTTTTTAATTTTATGTATGGTGTGTTTCCACATTGAGGATAATGTGTTCTCTAAGTATGGGGATGTTTGTACATTTGTACTTGTTTTCCATGCTTATTTGTTTATTTTATACTCTTGTGTGTTTTATTTGAATGTGTGCTTATGTGATTTAAGTTTTGCATGTTTTGCTTTGTATATTGCTTGATTGTGTGCTTGTGAATTATAATTACTTGAATATGGCATGAGTATTTTTGAAATGGACATGTTTAACTTGGAATCACCCTGATTTGAATAATTCTTTTATAAACTTAACAAATCACTAGGATTGAGAAGGTATAAATATTTACCTTAGACAATGAGCTTAATCCTTTTATGATTACACTAGAAAATAGAGTAAAACTTGTTAGAAAATATGTAAGATGTGTGATGTGGTGGTTTAAAATGTGGAATATGGAAGAAATAACTAATGAAAATAAAAATAAAATCAAAATAATAAGTCAAAAAGGGTAAAAGCTATTTGTTCCACTATTATTAGGGGTGCCTAAAACTGGCCCTAGTGATAAGAATAGTGCTAGTAGCCATTCAAGTGTAGGTAGTGTGTTAAATGATTGGGTACCATCACTAAAACCATAGGGTACTCAATGAGAATGATCTACCTCTCGAATAAGAGTTAAAAATTGAATCAAAAGTAAAAAGAAAATGAAAAACAAAAAGAGAAAGAATAAAAGCCTTATGATCCTAAAAACATAAAGGCAATTTAAATTACTAACATTTCATATCTAGGTAAAAGATGATGAGTTATATTGTGTTTGCTAGTGCAATGATTAAACTTAACTATTTAAGTTAAACATTTCTAGCTTCTTAATACCTAAGGATTTACTAAGTTTATAAGAGAATTACATAAGAGAGGTGATGATTGTTAAAAATGTTCAATTTTGATAAATGCAATTGCCATATCATAAGTATATTACAATTCTTTATTTTAGTGTGTGTTATCTTTGCTTGAGGACAAGCAAAGGTTTAAGTGTGGGGATGTTGATCTATGCTATTGCATATTATGTTTTAGATGTTTTAAGATGTGAATTTGTATTAATTTTATTATGTTTTGCTATGTTTTTTATGGAATTTGATGTGTTTGTTAAGTATGTAGCGTTAAAAGAGAAATTAAGGAGAAATAAAGAGTTTTGGTGCATGAAAGACCAACTCCACCATCGTGGAGTTCATTGCCATGATAGTGGCCGAAGGTAGAAACCAAAGGAGAAACCTATTGAAAAATTCCATGATAGTGGAACTTAACTCCACGATCATGGAGTCAAAATGGAATGCACGAGAAATCTACTGGAAAATTCCACAATCATGGAAACAAACTCCATGATGATGGAGTCAAGGTAGGACAAAGAGAAAGCTACTAGAAAAAGCCACAATCATGGCTTATCAATCATGAGGCAATTTAAGGCAATTTTATAGCTGATTGAGTGGAGATAGTGGGTTCCATGGGGAGCAAAAATAAATAGGTTTAACGAAGGACTAATGGGTAATGGAATCCACAGCATGGAGAGACTAATGGGTAAAGAAATTGATAAATTAAAGATAGGGCAAGGTGTTACCTCCACTAAAGGATTTAAAGGAGATAAGGTGGTGGCAAAGGGGGAGATATTTTTCATTCATTGCATTTTGTAGAGGTGTTCTTCTTTTATTTCCCTTTGTTCTTCATTTTTATGGTGTTCTCTTAGAAATCCATGAGTGGCTAAGTTGTTTCTTGTAGGGATTGAATCTTGAAATCCTTTGTTGGGATAATTAATTATGCTTATTCAAATTACTGTGAAGGTTTAATACTAGAGATTTTTGTTAAGAGATGAAATCTGATGCTTTATGATTGCAATGAGAGTTGAGTTATAAAATGCTTAAACATTCAAGTTAGGTTAGAATGTATGAGAGATTTACATATTCACTTAGCTCTTGTATGATTGCTTAATGGTTTCTTTAATTGAGGAAGATAGATCAAGAGAGTGACTCCAAGGTTATTAAGAAATCTATTTAGTTTTTCCTCGAGAGAGGAAGATTGATGCTAATCTAGTTAGTTTTGCCTCGAGAGAGAAAGATTGATGCTTAAGATATATTGGGTAGTGATAAGCACATGAACATTATCTTGGCTTAGTAATTAAGATTTCAATTCCTATGCCTCTTAATACTATTTCATGTTCTTAACATCGGTCTATTTTACCTCTTCAAATACTTGCTATTAATTGATTGATTTCTTATGATACATCAAACCATTATAGTTGCTTAAACAAGCATATAGTTGCTTAAACCTATATACTTGTAGTAGAGTAGTCGAGTAAAACTACTGGTTCACAACCAATCAACAATCATCAATGTTGTATCCATGGTGTTAGTGATAGTGATAGTAGGTTTTGGTATCTATTAAGGCTGGAGGTGGTGTTTGGAAGTTTGTCTTGAGAGGTTTAATAAGTTTAGCTTTTTGGAGATGCCCAAAAAAATTAGAAAATGACATCCCAAAATTTGAGTACCTCTAGTGAGATGAAGAATGGTTAGACTATCTGATCATCTGACAAGTCAGTATTGCTCATCATCATGGTGTATGTCTTTAGGTGGTTATTTAAATCCCTAACCCTATTATACTTAGGAATATCTAGTAACTTGAACTTAATAAGTAGTCCTTTGATAACCTAAAAAAAGAACTTATCAAAGTCTAGGTCAGAGCCTATCCCCTTGGTCTTCATGATGGACTACATTTGTTCTATCTTTTGTTCTAATGCAAAAGTCTTAGATTTTTGAATGTCATGCATGTGAAGTAAGACATCATCATCCTTTTCAACATCATACAGATTGACAGTATTCCCCTTCTCCTTAATAGGGGCTGGTGCAGTGATAAATTCCTTAAGATTGAGAGCCTCTAAGATCTATTATTGTAAGAGAGATTTGAAGTCATTGGAAAGAAGCTTGACCATTAACTTAGTGATGAGCTGCAAGACTGCAGCAAGTAATGCATCATTGAGTGTAGTGGTAATCTCAAATAGAGAAGCAAGATCTTTAGCAAGCTATGGTTCTAACATGTTTCTACATATGATAGAGAAGATTAACATGGATGCATGTATATGTGTATGTGTTTGTGTTGACCCTGATTTTTCACCCTCGTATAATTTCGGATCTTTGTTGATTCGGTTAGGATTTAGTCCCCGGTATCGATCCCTATTATGTGTATAGGCCTTCGTGTCTTCCTCTGCGTGTTCTGGTGCGCAGAACATTTCAGGACTGGTGGGGCCCACCATGGTGCCTGGCGGGACCCGCCATCTATTCTGAGTGTTCTGTGCATACAGAACACCATCCCCTGCTGTATACAAAGGCAAAACACTTGAAATGCAAAGGATTGCATTTTTGGCCCCAGGTACTATTCATCATGAATAGTACATAGGTGGGGCCCATTAAACAGAAGCGGGGCTCGTAGCCCCCAATAGCCTATTCTGTATATTCTGTACTTACAGAATACATTTCCCAGTTGCCTTACACAAGGCACAGCGCTTGGCATCACAAATGCCGTCTGCTGAGCCCGCAACGCGGTGGGGCCCACTTAGCAATAACAGGAGCCCGCTACTCCTATTTCCTATTCTGTGTATTCTGTACTTACAGAATACATTTCACACCTACCTACGCGTGGTAGGATACGCAGAATGTAAAATATTGCATTTTAGACCTAGGTTACTATTCATTATGAATAGTATACAAGCGGGACCCCCTTCCCCTATTAGCCAATTCTATGTATTCTGTACTTACAGAGTACATTCCGCTGCTGCCTTACGTAAGGCACATCTCGTGGCATTCCGAATGCCACATTTGTAGGTTCACCACGCTGTGGGGCCCGCTAAACGTTAGTGGGGCCCGCTTCCCACTATTATCCGCTTTAAGGTGTTCTGTACGCACAAGAACACACCTTATTCACTACCTCACTTGAGGCAAAACGCTTGGCAGACTATTTGCCACTTTCTGGGCCTTTTTATGCTGTGGGGCCTATGAGGGTACTATTCATGATGAATAGTACCCAGGTGGGCCCATCGCCCGAATTCACCAATCTGAGTGTTCTTGACGCGTAGAACACATTTCTGCTAGTGCCTACGTGAGGCACGACTCACGGCATCCCGTATGCCACTTTTTAGCCTTAATGGGCCTATTGAGCCCAAATTGGGCCCATTAGCCAAAATTCGATGTTCGGGGCCGAATTTGAGAAAACTTATAACTGCAAAGTTTCTTGAAATATCGTTTTCACTTTCCTGGACATATGGCACGTATCCCGTTCCACCCGTACGAGGCGGAGCCCATAGGTCAAAAACGCAACATGCGTAGCGCATAGCCCTGTAGGCTACGCACGTTTCATAGTAAAGACGTTTGGTCAGGAGCCATTTCAGGACCGAATTTGGAAAACTTTCTTCTGTAAAGTTGTTCCTCACATCGAATAATGCTTATAAGCATCGCGGCGCCTCCCGAAAGTGAGCACAGTGGGCCCTACGCGAGGGTTTCTAGGCTATATGCGCGTGCATATAGACCTATGTGCGCCACATATAGCACATGTGTGGCGCACATAGCTCTATATATGGTGCACATGTATGCAAATACGTGCCAAAAATTATAAAACTGCCACCCAAAAATTTGCTCTATAAATATAGAGCTCGGGCAACATTTTTTGGACCCCGAATTTGCTCTGAGAGTAGTTGAAACTCTGCAAAAATCCTTCCAAAAATTAATTAAACACTTAATTAATTTATTTCTTAGGATCTAGGGACTTAATTGGCTTAGTTAGGTGTCACACCCTAATTTTGGACCGTCTTGACTCGGATCGAATCCGGGATGATTCAGGACCATTTCAAGTTGGTCTTGGGCCACTCCGGGTTGATTCGGATCATTCCGGGCTGTTTTGGGCCAATTCTGGCCCATTTTGGGGGTGTCACATGCCGCATATGTTTCTGGACCCGCCGCATATGTACAAACATACGCGATCGCGTATGTTTGTGACACGCCGCATATGTTAGGATACGCGATCGCGTATGTCTCTAGGG
>CANYBF010959538.1:0-72177 GCA_948192965.1 Dalechampia spathulata | reverse complement strand
CATATGCACACGTCCAAAGGGTCCCCTAGGATGGCCGAAGTTGGCCCAGAATGGCCTAGAAAGCCCTAAATCAACTTGGATTGGCCAGAAGTTAACCCAAACTGACTCAGAAGCATTCCTAAATCGATCTGGATCAAACCGGGCCAAAATGAGGGTGTGACACCTGCGTTCATCCATTGATAAACACTGAGTCTAAAACTCAGTGGTGCTAGCTAACATACAACTCATATAATAGAAACAAGCATTTCAAACAATAAGCAATACAATGCAATGTTATGCTTGCCCCCTTCTCTCTTTTCTGTTTTATACTCTTATTTCCCCTTTTTCCATTCCAATTGTGCATAATTCTTATCCATGCTGGGTCTCTATGTGCCGGTACTCAACTCTCGAAGGAGGACAACTGTAATCCTGGCCCTTAGGCCCCTTTTTAACTATGTCTCGAGACTCAACTCCCATGGGAGGCAATATAATATGCGATTCCATTATGGAAGCCTGTAATATATGACCCAACATGCCTTATTCTCATTTTCTCTTACTCTGTTAAGACATTCATGAATCCCATATGTCATGATCATGCTAAAATGCAAGAGTGCCTTGTCATATCTCAGTCAGAAAACACATTACGCAATAAATAAAGAGCTCACATCTCAAAGCAACAGACAAATATGGGAATTCAATCCCCAAACATCATTTCCTAAGCCTTACTTGGCTTAAAACAACAAAGGAAGCAAAGAACAAACCAATACAAACTAGTACTGACTAGCACTAACCTGTTAGAAGTAAAGCTTCTAGTGGCTAATCACTCCTCTAAGCTTCTAGCCTTGCAAAATTAACTCTAATATGCTTAATAACCTAAAGGGAGACAAACTCTAAGGGTTTAAGGATGTTTGGGAAAGGGTTTAGAAGAAGAACAAGGAAGAAAGTCAAAGAAAAGTCTATGTTTATCTTCTTAAAATGGTGTTTTAAGTCACGTACGGCCGTACCAAACACCCGTACGCCCGTACCAAGTTTGGTACACCCGTACGACCCCAAAATTCATGACAAACCCTAATTCCTGCGAGTAACAGTACGGCCGTGAAAGCTCTTGGCGCATCCGTACCACCTCTAGGGAATTTGGTACGCCCGTATAGGTGTCCGTACACCCGTACCGAGCCTGAGAAAACCAAGACATCCACCATTTAGTCCCTTACTCCCGTGGTACCAACCTAAAACACTTCCAAAACAAGCCTAAACACACCAACATAGCTGCCCCTCATCCAACCGAGAAGTCACGCTTCCCAATAAGGTGACAGCATCACAAACAACATCACAGACAATACCATGCATCTATATATACATGCATACATACATACATACACAGCATCAACCATACCTCATCGTATAACAGAACACATACGCATACAGACATCTAGACATATACCAGACACGTCACTCACGTGGATGTGACATGAACATAAAGCATTCAACATAAACATGACATAGCATGACATGGTGAAATAAGGAGAAAAAGAATATAATGTGATATGAGAAAAAGGCTAAATGATCATACTGGGCATAATGATATAAATTCCTACAGGAATAAAATAATATGTTATCATGATATGAAAGAAACAGAATTGAAAAGCAAGATGTTAAATGAGCTTATATGTAAAGAATCAAAATTATGTTATAATAAAAGACCTAGCAAATGCGCATTTAAATGGTATGATGGAACAAGGAATAAGAGGGAGAATGCATATCATAAATGCATTCTTATAAATATGCATTGTTCATAATTCATTACATACGACATAATATGATGTGAATTCATGATATGATTAAATAATAAATCAACTTCACTTGAATATTTATTATGGTTGGAATTTCATCATATTTTAAGATAGTCATGCTAAATGATTCATACATATATGATATGAAATACAAATGAAATAGATATGTTGTTTTGAAGTATATGGCATAATGTTTACTTGGCATCAACACGTCATGAAATATAAATGCCTTAAGTTTTTAAATGTTATAACAAATGGACTATATGATTACTTGTATTACTTGTTATAACTAGCACCACTGAGTTTATACTCAGCGTTTGTCAATTGATAAACACAGGATCAAGTAAGGCCGTCGAACCGAAACGTTAGAAGCAGCAGCTGGACAAATCAATTGAGTGTTAGTAATGATGAACTTTTCAAACTTCTATTAAGGAAATAATTGTACAACTCTTAAATAAAAACTTTGGCAGTACTTAAAATATTGGGTTATTATAATCATGTAATAATGTTTTATATTAATTTTAGAATCTTTTAATAATGGGTTAGTGAGAGCTATCAAAAATCTCACATATGGTTATCTCCTTTAAAAAATCTCATTTTAAATAATTTTAAATAAAATCTTATTATTCAACATTTATTGAGTGTTTAATACATTTACACTTTACTCAACCAAAACCAAATTTGATACATCACACTGAAGCAATTGTAGCTATCCTTTCTAACATGAATATATATATGAGTTTATTTAGTGGTTTTATATATGAGAGAAAGAGGTGTGAGAATAGGGTTAGAAAAGAAAATAATTTAGTTATTTAACGAAAAAAGCTTGGTTATTTGCTAAACGAATTGGTTTGAGATTATCTATGAGTTTTCTTAGTTTAACTTTATGATGAATATTATGTGCGCTTGAGCTAAAAGAAGTAAGGGGAGCTTCTGACATACAACTTGTTCCACAAAGCTAGAATAGTGGTTTTTAGGGTTCGAGAAAGCCTTATATATATGTATATAACCTAAGAGACTTAAAAATTAAGTTAAAGTTGAATTTTCTTTCTTTTTTTCAATGAAGAAAAGTAATAATTTTGAGATTTATAACTCTGTCAAATATTAATTTGTTAATTAAGTGATTTATTAGGGTGCAAAGGTTGTCTTGACCCTAATAACAATAAGAACAAGTCTCATTATTTAACCATATAAATGTGAATAAATGTATACTCAACAAATCTCAAACTAAATCATATTATCAATCTCTTAGAAGTATGCAAATGATAATTTCATGCAATATTAAACACAAAATTGCCTAGATTTCACAAATCTAAACTTTGATACTCACTTTAACATATAACACTTGAAACTTTGTTGATTAATTTCGCATAAATCTCTTGTAAATAATCTCAATTCAATTATTTTAGCAAAAATCAAGATTTTCCTATCAAATAATCAAATTCTCTATTTAACATTATTTTCTCATCTCTTTACATCCCTAAATAAAAACTACTAAATACAACCTATAAACCGTCAAATCAACATATACTCATATATATGTAATTGACGGACTTGAAATTAATTTTAGAATCTTTTATATTTTTTTTCAAAAAAGGAAAATTATACATTTTTAAAAAAATCATATTTTTAACAGTAATTTTTTTTAATTCTATATTTTTTTAAAATATATATTTCTATGTTTTTATAATTTTTTAAAATTTTTTTATATTTTTTGTAAAAAGAACGTTTTTTTTTTTGAAAAAAAATGGCGTCAAATCGTCATGAAATTATCTGTAGGTGCGGGGAAAGGGTTTTGAACATTTCAACGAAGCTTGAGGCCCAAGTAGCGGAAGCCCGATCAGAAAATATAAAAGAAGAAAGTTGATTCGAGAAGGAAGGAATTTGAAGATGGCGAAACGGTGGGCGTCATTTGAAGTTTCTGTCGGCTCCATGTGTCCATTTCTTGCCTGAGACGAAATATTCCAAATAATATCATTATTCCACAATCAAAATCCGAAACAACAGATCAAAGAAAGCGAAACCCAGAAATTGTAAGATGGTGCTCTGGGAAATTACATTAGGAACAGCTTATTTTTTAGGACTGAAACAAACTTACAAGCTCGCTCTGAGGATTCAACGGCGCCTTGTTTCCCCTTCCCATCCTAAGCTTCGAAGCTTTCTTCAAAGGTCTCTTTCCATTTTCTTTCCCACTTTCTTTTCCGTTTTGTGTGTCCGTCGCTACTGCATCATCACTCATCAATGCTTGCTCATTACTGATCGTCGTTTTTATTTTGCATTTTGATCATCGTATCCCGACTTTTGAGGGGATTTCTCTTTCGATTTTTTAGGGTCCTTCAAATGAATAGTGCAAAATGGATTTGTCATTCTGATGCCAAACCTCCAGCTATTGTTTTTGCCATATAAATTATCAACTGCTTTTCTAATGGGTACTTTAATTGTTGCAAAATTTTGCATAGACGAACACGTTCTGTTTTTGATGCGGCGCTCAAGGTTCATCAGAATATACAGCACAGAGACATAGAAGTTGGTAGAAATCTTGGTAACTGGATTCTGCGTTGGCTTGACCGGATGAAACCCTCTGCCCAGATCCGTGGTAACTTGCCAAAGAAACAACTATGCTCGAGTATGAAAACGACGAAGCAGACGAGCTTCTCTTCCAACCAGAAAACTCCCGGGACCTTCCAGACATCGCGAAACCAGGATTCTGGCAGGCAGCTATTCACTGCATCAAGAAATATGTGGTCAAAGATCATGAGGCCACCATGGCCTGCTGGGACTACTACCCAGTACAGACATTTGTCCATCAGAGGTCTAGCAATGCCAAGTGCAAATCACATTGGCGGAGCAAGGGGTTTTGAGAGAGTTATTAGGAAGGATATTATGCAATATCTGGTGCAACATTGACATCTTCACTGATCTCTGTTTTGGCCTTGATTTGAGATCAACCTTCGACTTTCTGTGTGTTTTGCCCCCCGTAATAGAGATTAAATTCAAGTCTTTATTGGTTTGAAATTGAAGCCAAGTTTGGATGAATTTCCCAATTCCATTAGGCCAACCATGGCTTTTGCCAAGACACAAGCAATGCCTTTTTGCTGGTTTTAACATGAATAAAAATACATTAGAGCTTCAATACAACTATTAGATTTTTACAAATCCATCTGTAATAGAATTTTCTTATCCAAAAGCCAAGTAGAGGGTTGATCGAGGACATTTATTAAATGACATTATTATAGCGATTAAACTTGGAGAAGCTTGCAAGAAAGAAGCAAATGGATAAAATGGAGACGCCAACTGAACAGATTCATATAACGAAATGTTTTTATTTATTGATATGTCAAAGAAATTTTCATGAGGAAAACCTATCCACGGAAAAAGAGGTATCGTATCAATCCCTCGTCAAAGACCCCACCCGCTGTACATAATTTGTCAATAACAACATATAATGAGAGTTATGCTAATGATCGTCAAGCACCCTTACTGGCTTCCAGTTGGACTCTTCCATCACTTGCCTCAGAGCAGCAAAGTGAAGAGCATCGCTTCTCACTTGGTAAATATGACAAGCCCATGGATACGAGTCTGCAGCTGACCAAATCTTCTGATTTTCAAATTCCGTTTCCTCGACCTGCGATTCAGCAACACACCATACTACATTGGGTTCTGGCTCTTGGAAACCACCCACAGCAACACATCCAGGAGAAACGAATCCTTCAGGAGCCCGTGGATGCCAAATCGACACTGGAGCTTTGTAGTCATCTAAGCAATTCCTCCATACCTGTGATTGTGATCCATTGTCATTGCAAATGTTTCCGCATATTGCTTCCTAAATAACTAATCAAAACATCAATACAAGGGAAGTTCATCTTTACCAAGTCATAACCCATTGGACGTGCAAACAATCGGTCAGTTTTACGATATAAAGCAGCAACATTTGGCTGATGGTTCCCAACACGAGCTATATCCCCAATGGATATGTACCTGAAAAATGACAAGAATCTTTATATACTGCTGCTCTCTGGAATATAACATGGGTAAAAAAGTTGTCCACAAATGTCTCTTTGAGAAAAGTTCCTTTGAAAAGCAGTTTATTAATAAACAATTAACTAAATTAAAAAAAATTCCAAACTATTTTTCAGACATTGACAGTGATATCACTAGGGACATTTGCTTCCATCATTAAATTTTGTATAAAATCTATCCATCCATTCAAGATGGTAGCCAACCATCCCGAGTCTTGATTACAAGGAAGAACTATTTAGTGTAAATTAATCGAATCTCACATGGGAAACGTGTAAGATACTAAGTGGCATACAAGCGGAGAAGATTAGATTCATAGCACAACAATTAAAGGAACACTCATTATTAAAAGTCCCTGTCCTATGTCAAAATAACTCCAAAAATCAACGAACAGATTCAGCATAGCAGAGATTCAGCTATGGTATGGAAACCTAATAATCGGAAAGAACATAAAATAACAATAGTAATTTGGACAAGTCCAAAAGTGAAAAAAATATTCAGCAGAGCTGAGCCTAGTCTACGAGTCAAGTCAATACTAAATGAAAATCAAAAGGAACATAAAACAATAATCAGAAATTACCCTTCTGGACAAATGGGTCTCCATATGCTACATATGCTATCATCCTCCATAACCTGAAAAACATGCATGTTTTGCATTCAACCATATGTGATTTAACAAATTTGGAAACCGAGCACCGATTGATATTTGGGAAGTTACCTTGTTCCTACATAATTTGCATCGACCTTTAGATTCTCGTTCACTGCTCCAAATCTTCAAAAAGTTGATACTATGTTTTACAAATTTCCCTTCATTGGATGTAGAACTTGATGGAGATAGATCTCTTGATTCAATAATTGCTTTACTAGGGGTCCGTGGCTCTACTGCATCAGCGTCACTCAAAGGAAAGTCAACATCTCTTTGAGTTGAAGGAACCTAAGCAAGTAAACATGGAGAAACCCATCAGAGTTTCATACACGCATAAAATGATTCACATTCTGCTACCTAGAAATGTCACAGGCTTGTATCCAACAACCACCTTCAGAACTACACTTCTTGTACAAGACTTATACTTTTTCCACACCCTGCGGACAACAGAGCATATCCTCACAGCTTGAGGTTCGGTGTCCTCTGATTCTTCTTCAACATTGCATTTTATCACCCGAACAAAATTCTCTGATCTTCTAAAATTCTTGAGATGGAGAAGTATGTGGGAAGGTTGGCTACAGCCTGGTTTTGCCAGCTCCAAGGCCATGAGCTCTTCCCATGGCACATCCCACATGATCTTGGAAGGCTTCTTGTCCATTCTGTCCAGATCCGAGCACTAAAAACATTCATGGGAAAAAAAAATCATTAGAGTAACAAATAATATAGGAAATTCAATTAAATATCAAGACAGAAACGATCAGTTAGAATATTATTCCAAGACATGCATGCATGTCTTTTCCATTAACCTGCAGCAGCATCACCCGCTTGTTGCTCACTAAGGCAATCCTTTGATAAGGCACCACGAAAAAGTCTTCAAAATAATCAGACCATGCAAATTTCGAGGGTTCCTTGAATATTTCAGTACAGCCAAAACGTCGGCTTGCTTCTGCAAGATAAAGAACCATCTGGAAACCAACAAGAGAAATTAAGGTATATGACAAGCATAGCATGGAAATGTCCCTTGTATAAGAACAATACAATTAGGATAATTTTCGTAGAACATGTAAATAAGAAACAAGCATGCTCATTGTAACCGGAGAAAAAAAGCAAATACCATATGAAACAAGCAGAAAAACCAAAGAAAAACGAAAACAAAGATTATCAGCTCTGTTACGGTTTGTATATATGTAAATATACTTAGTTGGGAACCCTCATCTAGTGAATAACAAAACACACAATCCTCTCTAATCTTCTTTTATATTCTACAAGTTCATCGAGAACTAAACCACAGATAATGATGAGCTAAATTCTTAAATGGGCCTAAATTCGAAAGATAAGATGATAGAAGAGGTAACGAAAAATAAGGCCTGCACCTTCCATTGTAACATCTAGCTATTTCTTACAATAAGATAATCCCCGTATTCATTAATCCCTTTACCCTCAAATGCTAAAGTTAATATCTTTGGGATCATTTAAGAGAACAAACAAAAACTAAATGATGACAACAAACAACAATCCTAATATTTGTGGGATCATATAGGAGAACAAACCGAAATAAATGACGACTAGTCGTTGCAGCATGTGCAACGTCTATGAGATGTATGTGATCAGTCCAAAATTTTGTATATACAGACTAAAAAAGCAAAAGTACCTGCCCAGTAGCTTCTCTCTCAGAATACTCCCCGAGTATACAATCAGCATGAATAGCCCGTGGATTCCTCATTCTCAGAGAGGTAGATCTGTTACTTATAACCTCCAAACATTTGGAACAACTTGCACCAATTCCATCAACTGTTAGTGAAAAAAAATCTAAAGCTCCACTAACTGGCTGTACGATAAATCCTAGGAATGCACGCCCAAGCCCATGTGCAAGTCCTAGAAGACCATTTTGTCTAGCACTCTCCACGGGCTTTGTCACAACTCCAGATACCCCAAAGGCAACACCTTGTGCCAAAGCTTCTGTTCCTTGAATAATTCCATCCCCTACTCCAGTGATTCTCCTTGATCCCACCTGTTTTGACGTCAAGATTATGTTTATATTATAAATTGCGCAAGCAACACTACTGAATTTAAGAATTCAAAAAAATTACCTGCTTAGAGCGTAATTGCAGAAACTGTCCATCAGTTGAAAGTTCGGCAAACCCTTTACTAAGAGAAGCCAATGTTGAACTTGTCATACCAAGTACATCAACAGAAAATAACAGATGCAAAGGATTATGAATCAAATCTCTCCAAATGCGGTTTCCAATGGCAGGGATGATAGAGCTCTTCCGCATAAACCTGTCTCTGTGCATCACCCTCCTCAAATGCACCTGACATAGAGACACCAAATTGTTATATATCACTGCTGAATTCATCAGCCTTTGCTGAAACCACTTAAGGTTAAGAAAATGTTGCGACCACCGGAATCATCAAACTTTGTTGACACCATTTGCCCAACCACCCAGAAGGTGATTAAAATAAAGTAAAGGTACCCTGTCATCACACATCTCTCACAACCTAAATGAAATTCATTTACTGTATGACCAGGTCCAAAGGGACCAACAACCATTCTTCTCCTGGACAGATTGTTAAAGAGGACTTTCTTCAATGAGGCTGGAAAGGTGTTCATGATGATTTTTACAGAAAGCTATATAGTGTTTATAATACATGCTTTCAAAAACAGAATCAGGATATGAAACCAAACCAGTGTCATCCACTCAATTTCTTTCAAGGATTGCTTTAAAAGATGAACCTGAAAGAGAGAAAATTTTGGATTTTGACCACACATTGTTCGCAAAGCATTTATCCCCACATCAGGGTAAGCCATACAGCACTTAGTTAACTCTGCTTCAATATCACATGTGAGAACTTTAGCAGACTAATAAAATTAGAATTAAAAAGGTCAATCATACCATGCAAGGGTCCATTTTTCAAAAGCAAAATATACAAGATTTGAACTTCTCTTTCTTTAGATTCCAAATGAAAAAACTGACCTGAATTTTAAATGCATTTCCAACAGCAGATAAAATGGGACTCCATACTCCTAGAACACCATGAGGTCTCTCAGCAGGTGCTGTTTCCAGGGACACCTTCAGCCTCACTTCTGAAAAATCTATTAGCCTGGAAAAGGAGAATGAACCTTCTTCTGTAAATACAAATCTCATTATATAAATTTGTAGACTCAAATTCTGACTGAAAATGTCATAGCAACTGTTAAAAACTGTATCAAGCCTAACCACACTTCAAAGACCCCTTATGGACAGAGGATTGCTGAAGTCATTATAACGAAAACTTAGCAAATGGTGCTTAGCAAATGACTGCCAATTCAGCATCTCAAGCAACATAAAACTGGACACCTGCAGTTGGCCAATCTACATGTGGCCCGGCATTGGAACTCAATAAATTTTGAATGATTTCAAACATCATATGAATATAAAAGAAGAAACGACAAACACATGGAATTCCGTAGTTCAGCTTGATGGTCCAAATTCTTTCATTCATTAATCGTGTATAAAACTAATACAAACAACTCCTACTTATAATAGGATTTTACACTATATAATGGCAAATCATAAAATCAGTTACACTGATTTCAACTGAATCCCATTAAATTTCACCGAAATAAGGAAAGCCAATACTTTCCAACAACATTAGAGCCCACTTCTATACAATCTCAAACTATTGGTCCTAACTCCATTTCACAAGAAATCCATAGGAGGAGGATTACTCGGATCATTACTAATTGTTCCATCAAGATGTTTAGGAAAACCACTTCAATAAAATGATCCTGAATTCTTGATAATTACTTCAAGAAAAGGTAAAAGAAAAAGAGGAAAACTTGATGACATATTAAGCCAAGAAAGAATGAGGCGCAAATACAAAATCATATTTAAGAGGAAGAAGCACTGAAACAGATTAAATACTTCATTTGAACTCGCAACATCTATGTGAGAGTTCATCTCATGAAATGCTGCATGGTGTTTACTGACCGGTGCTTTCAATAGAGTCCATTTTTACATAAATGACACATAGCAGGGGTCTAAAAAGAGAAAAACAAGGTCAAAATGTAGCATTGATCATTTCCTCAATTAAAAGACTGCAGCAAGACAACCAGGCTCCGGAGAAACACTTGGTAAGCACCATGAGAATCTTACCCTATATGTATCTCTGGATCAACTTGTATGACATTAGAACTTTGAGGGAGGCGATCAAGCTGGATATTTTTATAAAAATCAACATATGACCAGATGATAGGTTCATGGATATTAAGTCTCCAAACCTTTTCAGTCACCTGCAGAGTTGAGAAAAAAAAATCATGGATTTAAGGGTCCTTGTGTATAAATATAAGCTTTTCCAAGTGTTATGCAGCATTTACCCGTATATACACGTAAGGATAGACTTGAATGCCATATGTGTTCTCATTACGTTGGGTTATAGTCATCTTAAACACTGGGTTATGTACATCATTAGTCTGCTCAGGAGCCAACAACACTGGCATCAAGGTAAGGGGAAGCTGATTGTCAAGCTGCAAATAACCTAGAATGAGCTTGAACCTGGCACAAAACAAACACACACTCAACTCCTGTCCCTGAATTATTAGGGCCAACATTATAAAATCCTAATAATGACCATAAAAGTAGAAGATAGATACTAATGAAGAATATAACAAATTGCATGTTAGAGATATGTAAAAACATTTTTGGATTTCACCTGATAAATTAAACTTTTGGGTTAAACATTTCATTGATATGGTATCAAAATCTCAATGACTAAAAGGTCATGGATAGTGCAATTATTAAATAATGTGTTTCAGCACAAGGTAGATGTGGACTTTTGCATTTTCATACTTCAAGTCTAATGGACATTTGTGTAAGAGGGTGTGCTAGAGATGTACAAAAATCATTTTTGGATCTTACCTGATAGCTTAACTTTTAGGTTGAATGATTTCTTGATATGATATCAAAGTCTATTACTGAAAGGTCATGAAAACCTAAATTATTAAATAATATATTTCAGCATATTGTGGATATGGGTGTGTGTATGTTCCTGCTTCAAGCCAAATGGACATTTGTGTGTGGGGTATATTAGGGATATATAATGGACCTCACCTAATAACTTAAGCTTTGAGTTGAATGATTTTTTAACATTGTATAAATTCTTTTTTCAATAAAACTAAATAATAGCAAATAATTCCAGGATTAAAAGCATAGTTTTAAAACATCTATGGATAAATTAGATTCGTAATACAACAATATCTTAGTCCATTTCATAATACTTCAATCTCCTTTTCCATAATAACTGTATTTTTAAAAATAGCTCCAAATCTAATGGCGAGGCAAAGGCTGATTGCTATTGCACAAAGGTTTCCCACCCCTGCAACAGCCAAGAAGGATTTTGTGCACTAGATGGGCCCTGTTAGCCACTTAAACCAACTTGCTCAACTATTATGGGCAAAATCTAGTAGTAATTCTTTTGCATTACTAACTGGCTGGAGTCGAGCTGAATGGCTGATACAAATCAATTGCTATACGATAGCAAATTAGGTTTACCATATAACAGTAAGACAAATTGGAAAGCATTTTCCAATTTCAAATTGACTGATTTTTCATGGGTCAACCAGTTAAAAAAATTTAATGGAAAACAATGTCAAAATATGTCTTGCTACATGTTGATTCCAATGTGTTTCCAATTAAACATGTTTAATCAAATTAAAGCAAATTGATTCCTGTATTTTCATACAAGGGAATATCACAATCATTCACTAAAGGGACTTGGATACGTCGCACCTCATAGTTAGATGTATTACAAATCTACTTTACCTTACGAAGGATGTTGTTTACCTGCTTGTTGTCCCACCATCATATCCAGTTGAGAACGAAATGAAAACTCTTTCCAGGTACAAGTAAGAGAGCTCTTTTGGTCTATGATCCACAACAGAAATCCCCACCACTCCGAGTTCTACAATAAGCTCCATAGGAGTGATGTCATCATGCATTTGAATCTGTCGGTCATAGCTTTCCCAACCGTCAACAGGTGTGAGAGACGTGCTCTCCAGATTTGATGTTGAACCCCTGTTATCTCTAAACCTAGCGATTTTGATATCTCCCAAATCTAAAACATGGAAGTGCAATCCTACTTCATCATTCTCTACAGAGGAAATCCCAGGCCTATCCAAATCAAATTTCCACACACCAATTCCGCCATCACAATCTATCTTGGTGTCGATGAATTTTTGGCCATGTGGATCATGCCAAGAAAAGTTTTTTGTTGACAGTGGCTCCAATGCAATCCATGCATCATCACCCAATCCAGTTTGGCGAATGCTTATCCTCTTGTTAGGTGTTCTGTTCTCAATCCTGTTCCAAAAATTGCAGGATTGTCACAATGACGAAAAAGGTTGTGATATGATTTATTGATATGTGGAATAAGAACCTGATAGGACCATCAGTTGATCCAAGGCGAAATACAACTATAAATCGTGATCCTTCTTCAAAGCCCCTTACTTCCATCCTAAAGATATTTTGAGTACCATTTGATGTCCTCAAGACTAGAAAGACAGTGTCCTCTTTTGTAACTTGAACTGGGTGTGACCATTCTGTATGTTCTAACCGAACCTAAAATAATTAAAAAAATTAAAAATTATAACGCAAGAAAACAAGAAAGCTAGAGAAGTATAGTGCATTATATCACATTATTCTAGTTCAGAGAATTTTCATTTTCATGGCATTTAGCAAACAAATTATGCATTCTTGGCTGGACCAACGTTAAAAATTTAGTATCCCGTAAGTCTTTGCAGCAACTTTTTGCCTTTCTGTTATTATTACCATTAGTTGCTACACCTAAAATACCAGTTTTATTCAATAGAAGATATGGCTAGTATTACCATTCACACAATTTCTACTCCAAGTCTGATATGTTTCTGTTTTTACTTCAATTGTTCTCAGACCTGTCAGCTAGACTTAGGTTCTCAAGTAATAAGGCTTTCCAATTCATACAATTTCTACCATTAGTAAAATTTCTAAACTAACTTTAATTACGTTTCTTTTTCTCCCTCAACTTAAATTAAGAGGCAAAAATTCCAGATCAGTTTGTGTTTTGTTCAACAAATTGACACGGCAAAGAGCAATGCATTCAAGATCATTTTATATCCTTCAGCACAGAATTGGTAAAGCATGTCTCTCTCGTCAGCTTTAACATCAAGTAATATGAAGTGCTTCAGCTGAGGCTTCTTATATCAGCGACAATAAAATCATGGTTTCTAAACAGGAATGATCAACTTGAAAACACTGTTAAATCAGACAATATATACAATAGGGATCTTCACTTTTTCCTAGTGTCAAGTTTGTTTCAGAAACATATGTGAAATGGATTCTTGATTCTTATGCGAATTATCGTTGATAAAATAAGCAATTAAGCAATAAACAAATATTGCGCACAACAGATTCAAGTGAATCAAGATCGATCATTTTTAAAAATAACTTTGAAATGACCTCTTTTGAAACTAGGAGACTCCAAGAATATCTTTATAATTTGGGAAGAAAACCTTCAGACTTGGTTCGGAAAATTTAGTGGTGAAATTAAAAAATTTGGCATGTAGCAAAGCAAGTTTGAAAGTTCAGTAGTTTATAAGCAATCTACACCAATTAATTTTTTCCAGTCATTTATAGATGATATTGATATTACTGGAAGTGATTTTGCAGGTGTCTATTCTTGTGAGAACTTTCTTCAACGTAGTCTCAAACAAAAGACTTGAGCTTGTTGAATTACAAGCACTGATAATAAGCAAGCAAGAAGTATTTTTTGTCAAATGAAGAATAATATTGATTCATCAACAAAGAATAGACCCCTAGATGCAAAGTCCTGCAATGCACTAATGATTCCAAATTCATATCTAACAATTGCATCGGTCGGTTATTTGAAGGTCATCAGAAGTGCAAAAGATAGTAGATAAAACAAAATTAACTTAACGTTAGCCACTCTGATATGGCATATCCTAGTCCAGTATATTATTGTCTTTCTCGATTGTTCCTTACTAAGAAGCCTTGGACAAATTTTAAACTATTCGAAGAAAGTCCGGGACAAGGTTTATTTTATAGTAATCAGTGAACAATTGAATGTTGATAGTTTTCTGGATGTACATTGCTCAACCCTAAAGTTATTTGAGGTTAACAAAAAATGGTCTTTTTATCGGTGAAAATTCAAATCTTAAAGGAGACAAACAAAATGTAATTTGTCAATCTATAATTGAAAACGGAACACAATGCAAATGACTCGTTCAACTTTGAAATAGCCTAGATACTTGAATTACAAGATAAGCTAGATCTTGACATTGTTTTGCCTACTAAATATTTTGCAATGATCAGGCTGCATTTCATATTTCATCTCCTCCTATCTAGTGTTTCATCAGCGAACTAAACATATAGAGCAATTATCATTTTTTCGTGAAAACACGGAATATAGTACAAGGTCATCTCAAAAAGGCCCACGAAAACTAGAGAACAACTATGGAACCTTTTATTAAAAAAAAAAAATGAATTGAGCTCGGTTATGCTCTGATTTGAGGGGGACTGTCAAAACTATATATCACCAGCCTAAATAGAACAATCATATTACTCAATAGGACATTTTGAGTGATTTCTTTCCTTAAATTGAAGACATTTATACGCATATATATAGGTCTTTGATACTATACTTTCAATATACTGAAATATAAGAATTTATTCAAGAACAACACAATGATTATTGACCATTACAATGCAGAAATTCACTGTATCTTTAACTATAAATTTTTGTAAAGAGCATCAGTTGTAGTACTTTGGCATATATTTCTCAAATTTCAGAATGGGATCAACAGTTAGATATACATGCAAAACCCTAATTGCATTTGACATCCTATAAGGAATGAAACTGATTATGAGTTAATGATCAACTGAAATTGTATGAATAGCCACTTAGCTGGCCTTCGCCATTTCTAATCCTTTAGCAACTTTGCCCAATCAACATTCAGGGAAAAAAGAGATGAGAGATAAAAAAGTAAAAACAAGTGGGCATTAGATTGAACATATAAACAAAAATGCAGATTCATTCATTCACTCACCTGAAGTTTATCGCTTTCACCTTCTTTGTGATATACAAAGGAGGTTCTTGAATCAGTTGCACGGAGAATTTTAGGTTCATCACCACTGCTTAACTTGATGTACATATCTTGACCAAGTCTGTTCGTAAAAGTCATGAATGGGCGCACAGAAATTACCTAAAGAAAAGAACAATGAGTTGAACACCTTTAAACTTGAAAAAATTGGAAATTGTTTACATCCAATGAATACCTTAGTAGGAATGGATTGGTAGGGACATGGTTTTGCAGAAATAAATAGCCTCATGCAGTTACCATCAGAATCATAAGCAAAGAGATCCAACGCTCCATCCTGAAAACCAAAAGGTAAACTGAGATCAACAAAAACCAAAAGGTAAACTGAGATCAACAAAATTTATAAAAATGATGGCTCGTTTAATCTGTTAAAATAAAAAAAAAAAACAAACCACGTTAAGAAGGGGAGAAAGATCTGTAACAGGCCCACGCTGATCCTGGTCACTTGAAGCAATTGACACGGAGAGACCCAACATGTTGAAGTTCAAAGCTGAAGCAATGGTATAGCTTTCAAATATTTCCTCTTCAGTAATTTCACCAAGAACTACTTCATTGCTCTTTCTGGATTCAAATGGAAGGGATACCTTCCGAGCATTTCTTTTCCCTGACAGATCTACAAGTCGGCATGTAAGTGGAGGGCATCTGGCTATTGAAAACCAATAGGGGGCATAAACTCTAATTAGCTTAGCCAGCAGTGGTTGTTCCATGTCATTATTTTGCTCCAGAATGAGCTGAACAATCCTGCACATTTTATGATTTGGGACCATATCAGACTACAGATGTCATGCATGTTCACCAAAACTATGCAATTAGAATGACAAAAAAAAAAATCAGAACCTTCCAGAAATTGAACTTCTTAAGCTTATTGTTTTAGAAGGAAGCCCGCTAGGATGAGATATAAGAACAGCATCCTGTATTTAGGGAAAGACAATTAAAAATATCAAGGTGGTGATGTAGTGATTCATCTGTAGAAGAAAACGCTACACCATATTTGAAATCTCACCTGTATTGGAACCCACCCTCTCTGTGGAAGCAATGAAAGAAATAAAGGACTTCCTATGTCAGCAGTATGAATCTTCACGGTTTTTCCAGGATAAAATATTCCCCGAGCACATGCAATAAAATGACCAGTAGCTTGCATTTCCAGAACAGAATACTCAGCTGCAAAGGGAAGATAATTGCTAATAGATACAGGGGATTTAACAACAAGATTCCAATTATGGATAGGATTGGAATGAATGTCTTTTGAAATCTCCATAGCTTGTACACTTAGACAAAACCACATTCTGTGAGAACCATTTGTTGAGGTATCACTTAGCTGGGTGCAGTACAAAAGTTCCTCACGCTCTTCGAGATTGGATATGCATATTTCAGAACCATCTGATGAAACATTTTGCCTAGCTTGACCAACCCTCTTTACCACAGAACTCCAGGAATATCTATCAGAAGTACTAAGACTTGAAGGTCTTAGTTCCAAGATATACATTCCAGACTGTGATAAGGCTGATAAAGGAATGGGTAAAGCATCTCCAGGTTTGATTGATCCAGCAGATATCTCTTGCTTTAATTCCATGAAAGTTTGCCTCCTGTGCCTGATCCATCTTCTTTGCCTAGCATGATTCCCAACCTTCATAGGATCAGATGAATCCGGCCACTTTAGGCTGTCAACATCTGGAGAATAAACCCAACCTTCAGAATTACTCACAGGTGATGTATCCAAATGCCAATCATCAACCCATTCCCAGCCTGAAGGCAACCCCACGCCAAATATAGCCTGAATCATTGGCAGACAAGTAAAGCATTGCACCAATATCAGCACTTAATTCATGAATACTTGGAAAAACAGAAAGGATAACTTGTTTCAAAATCTTTTTATATTTTTAACTGATATCTAATGCTGGAAGAACGCAGCCCTCTTTTATAAGAATTTTGTTGTGGAATGAGGAAGTGTAAAAGGTGGTCAAAGCAAAAGAGGAATAACATAAAAGATTGTCTAAGTATGAAAACACCAAGGCTTATCACAAAGATTAATCATATAAACAACGAACAAGGCAATCTAACCAGCTATGATGCACATTAGTAAACGTTGGCCAATGAAAGAGCAACGTATCTCTAAGATAACTGTAGATGAAAATGCTAAAATTGATGTCCAAATATACAAGAATAAAAAAAATTGATAATTCATATGTAAGGGAAAAGGTAAGGTGGCTCCTACTTGGACATTTGAATCATAGATCTTATAACGTTCCAGTTAAAAAGATTGATAATATCAAGATAAAGTGGAGAAAGGAAGATACAGGTGCTGAGAATGGTTTAATAGTCTTTCAATCACTAACAATAAAGGTGCTTTCCTTGGTCCTCTCTAGGCATCTTTATTGGCTTCAAGGGTGGCATGTTTGATTGTTAATCAGCATGGCCATGGTTCCTTTGCCTAGACACAAACTCAAACTAAACTAGAGCAGAGAGGAAAATAATATTTTAACATTACATTTTTGACAAATCCCAATGACATTGCTCCCAAAAAGGTCTGCAGAGTTCACCAAAATCAGTAGAAGTGAGAGAGAAACAGTTCGCATTTATAACTCACCTCATGGTTATCGTCAGCATCCAAGTAATTTGAGCTGCCAACCCAGCCAGCAGTTGGTTTGTAAATTTCAGTTTCAAAGAACTCATCTGTTTGAGATCCGCCATCATTGTGTAAACCATCAGATCTACTTGCATCACGAGAAGCTTTGGGTAGGATGTGCAAATCAAGTATAAAATCTGTATTATTATGTACTGAAACCAAAGATCTTATGGTCACATATCTATTGCCATCCTCTACACTTACTTCACTGGCAACAACATCATTGCCTAATCGCCAGCAAGCCATAGGTGCTGCGTAATTTAGTCTCACAGTAGTCCAAGGGCCTTCCATGCTAGGACTGATCCGGATAAATCCAGGCCTTTGTCCACCAACAAGATAGTCATCTCTGTTCTCAACATCAGATCCAACACACACAAATGCAGAACACCTTACTCTCCCAGATGCCTTACTATGACCATCTCCAATGTTCGAAGCCTGAATGCCAACAACTTACAGATTACAAATATTTTCTAAATGATGCTGTGATAAGTCTTCACAAGAAACACAAGCATTGACTCCACCATTAAAAGAGAAGGGATCACTAAATACACAAGAAAATCTTGATCTGCTGATGAGCAGGGGGAGAGTGCACGCAATACTACACAGCCTTTCTTTTGCATTTTTGCAAAGAGGCTATTTTCATGCTCTGAACCGTGACCTACAGGTCACTAGAGGAACAACTTCATCGGTTGTGAAAAGTGTAGCCATCAGTAATGTAGAAAGATATATTACCTTATATTTTGCAGGGAATAAGTCTATCCAGGTCAAATGGTCCAGATAATCACGCTGACTAAAGCTGCCTTGGATGTTTACTGCAATCTGATTCAGAGGAGCTGAAAAGAACCCAACAGGATCCCCTGTTGAACCAAAAATGAAATCCACAATCAAGGCCTATTATGAGTTTGATCAAGTTCACTAGTAAAAGCACTTGATTGCTGGCAGTTGCAGAAATCTAGAGAAAATTTGTTGCTAAGCCAGCAACATTTTCTGTCCTAGAATGGAGAATTTGAGAAATATTCCTTTCAACAATAATGTTTGAAGTCGTCTTAAAACTCAAGCTCAAACCCACTTGGTTGCTAACAAGAGACTTTCTGTCATTGCATCAAGTCATTTCATATGCCCCTAAAAATATATCATGAACTGAAAAGTGAACAGAGATTCACAAAAGGAACTCAGCCCTTGATTTTTTTTCCTTTTTTTTGAATTAAGTAGCTTTAAATAATTCAGACACCTCTGCTGGAAACTCATGCAATTACTTAAAACTCAAGCTTGAACCCTCATGGTTGCACCTTGAGATTTCAGTCATCGTACCATTTAAATTCAGACATAGATAATGTTCCCATAAGTATGTCATGGAAGGGTTTTCAAAAAGAATTCATCCCTCCAACAATTTTGCACCTAAATTTAGAGCATGCGAGGGGCAAGTCGAGGTTTCCCAATTAGCAAAACCAATGACGTATATCTATACCTAGTGCCTAAAAAAATTGAAACAAATACCTTCTCCAATATTGGTCACGATAAGTTCAAATAAGTAATTATCCTGCAATGAAATTAGAAAGAACAAGGCATAAAACATAGAGGCATAAATTATCAAATAATGACAACAACCAGTTTTGCATTCATGCAGAAAGATAAGACAAATGAAACATAAAATTAACAATAATGATCATTTCCAGAGCTCCACCTCTCACAGAAATCATTTTTATAAAGAGGGACGTTTAAAACAACAAAAGTATTTTTTCTAATGAGTAATTTAAAGATTATTTAAAAAAAAAAAAAGCAATGAGGGCATGATGACTCTGATAAACAATTGACCATCGAAAAGGAGGAGGACTCTAGATATAAACTTGGTATAAGAATGAGAAAAATTAAAAGATACAAGTGAAGAAATAATGATTATAGCTTCATAGTAATAAGCTTTTTACAATAATGACATTATATTAAACTGAAATGTCCATAATTCAGTAGAGATTTGACTAAAAATTTTGATTTACTTGTCTTAGTAGCATTTGTTTCATTCAACTTAAAGTAATGAAGATGATCAAGATTAAAGAGTCATGCCAAGACACAAGACTAAAATTGACAAGTGGTTATATTGCCACCTAATATTTTCTAAACAAATACCCAATTAATTTATAATAACCCTTGATGATTTTACCTCACCCTTGTAGTTAATGATATGATAAAGATACTTCTCTAGATTTTGAGGCCAAAATAAATTAACATGTGACAAAAATGGCAAAGTAGACGTCAATTTCATAAAAATGGTCTGAACTGGATTTTGGATTTCAAGATGCACCTTTCGAACTGTAGAAACTCCATGGAACATAATAATGACCATAAGTGGAATGTGTACCAATCTTGCACAAAATCAATTGGCTTATACTAAATATCAATCTACTTCACTTGAATTCCTAACCTCTTTTCCATGTGAGATTCTCTGACACAAACATCCATAAGTAAAAGGACACTGAATGTAAATAATCTTGAGCTAACACAATATTTTCTTGAAGCAACTCAACTTTAAAAGAAAGAGCTATTTAACATGTTAGCCTTAAATAAAACTGAAGGTCTCTACTATACCACGCAATCAACTTTAAAGAAGAATAATTCATTCCAGTTGACCAATTCAAGCTCAGAAGAAGTGTTTGCGATGCTTCCACTTGTGCGAGCACTTTGTTGACGATACGGAGACTCATTACCCAGAGCCTGGTTTGGAATTAAACGGATAGCTACAGTGTAGACATTAGAAGTCAACCCCCTGACTCTTGGAAACTACATTACAACTCGCAAACATAAACAAATGGTTGAAATAAGAAACCATAAAAGAGAAACAGCTATCTAAATATGTAGGAATTCAGAAAACTAAATAACTAGAAAGATATATGGACATTCAAATGAGTAAGAAGAAATATTCATACCTGTGCGTCCACTATGGCAACAGTGATCATTTTTCTAACTCTAGTGCAAAGTTCTCCTTTCAAGTGAGACTCCAGCATATTTTTTGAAACAGGAACTTTCAGAGGTTTCATATCTTCAGATGGCATTCTTATTATGTTGGAGAGGCCCTGGGTTTCAGTCGCCCGAATAAAAATGTCCTGACCAAGCTTATTTACTGGGACTACAAAATGCTCTCTTTTCTGATGGATGTCAATCACAGACCTTGTACTAGAAATTGGATGAAACTCTTCCTGTTTGATCATGGAGATTGTTAGCTTGACATGAAGAAATAGACCAAAAATTGCACCATTAATATAGAAATAATATTATTTGTAGAGAAATGGAAGAGTAGAAAATAATATTATCAAAGAGAAATGGAAGAGTGGAACTTTACACTATTATTGTAACGTTCATGCATATGACTAAGGTTATTCCAGCTTGAATAAGCTTGAACTATCATATTAGCACTGGATACAGTAACATTTAAGTTCAAATCCCTTGTTGAAGTCAACCGTAGCTGTGAAGCTGCCCCTGGGGCATTAAGATCATATTGGTATCTGTAAATGACAATAAATTACAGAAATAAAATTAACTTTCCCTACAACAATTCCTAAATGAAACAGAAAAAAGGAAATAAAGAAGTAAAATCTAGGGGATTCAACATTCACGACAACCTGAAGTCAAAACAAGTCACAATAACCATTGCATCCCAAAACATGTACCTTATATACAATGTCTAAAGATAAATTTGAACCTTCGAAATAAAAAATGTTAAATTCTTAATGCACTAAATTAAAGGTGGAGACGGAGTATAGAGCCCAATAATAAGAATTTACATTAATAAAAATTGAAATCAACTGTATTGGGATAGCATCTGCAGTTTATTCTGTATAAATTAATCCACAAGTTGGAGGCTTCAATAGAATACATGTCCAATTAATGTTTAAATCATAATAACTTGAAAGTTAGAAAGTTTTCAATGGTGTTGTAAAATTAGGACGGAAAATATCTAAAGTGGCATATAAGTGGAGCAGTTTGTATCTTAGCACTATGACAAAGGCGATTTCCCTTGAGAAGAAAACATAAATCAGTTATATATATTCTTATTAATGAAAAAGCATGTTGACAAGGAATTCTTTAAATTTAACGAATGTAACTTCTTGTTTAGAATAAGTTTTTATAGGAGAACATAATCTCAAGTGGATTGAGACTTAATATAAGCCAATTGATTTTTTACAAGATAAGTCACGACAATTATATGGCTACTTTTGAAAATAGATAAGAGACTGAGGCACAAAACTTGATTTTGTGCTAAATAGGTTACAACCTTATTTATATGACTATTGTAAGTTTGGGTCTCTTACTTTCATTAGATACTGGAGTTTCAACAATTTTCCTAGCATAATACAGTATAATTGTTAATAAACAAGAGACTTCATTATGTATCAATTTAGAACATATGGTTTACATCCTTTGAATTCCATGAAATCAATATGATCAATGGAGTTTGAATCCATGATTTTTAGAATCCATGGAATTTTAAATTCCATTAATTGGTTAAACAAGTACAGTTTATGAATTTTAATTACATTTTTGAAACATACCCTAATGAACAAAAAAGAAGGGAATTTGAAAAACTTGCGGCCTAGGTGGAGATTTGCATTTCCTCAATAGGATTAGGATTCTCTGAAAGTACAAGCCAATTGGTTTGTACATATTAGGCTCTGCAGAATTTATGATTATTTAACCGAAGTAGCATTCCTTTGCCCTAACAAGACCAGGCAAGGAAATTCAAGATCTCATATCCCGTCACTTTTCAAGAAGCGACCATCTAAATAAAATATGAAGCTAAAAGAATCGATTACCTTAAAAATCCATCAACTGGCTCAACAAGTGGTTCCCACGTTCCATGCTTATCATTATATGATCTTGCAGTTAAAGAGAAATTTACAGCAGAATTCAAGTAATCAGTTCTTCCATGCAAATTGAACCCTATTCCACTTAAAGATACATTGAACAATGGGACCATCTGCAAATTTCAGGAAATCAATCAATTTGTTAATAACTAGAACCATGGTTTTTACCTGGCTGCTAAGCTTTTAAAACATCTAACATCTAAAGGAGATATTACAGCATTTCAGGTTCTATCAGATATTAACAGTTCAAATTCTCAAAGAAAAAGGTATTGTCAAAGAAAACAAACTCCAAAAAAATAACAACAATGATTAAGTGGACACACAGCTAGTATATTCAGAATCATCCATATTTCACTCATCTCACATCAAATAGAAAGGCAAGTTCTCAGAAACAATATCAGCCCAACAGGATTGGCATTTGATAGAAAAAATTGTGTATCCCAGGACAGACATGCCTCACTAAGAATAAAACTGTGCAAAAAGACACATGACCTACTTGTTATCACCCAGATGTGCCGACAAAAATGTGACGAAGGGCACGTGACCAGTTTCATGAATTGATTTTACAAGATGTTTAAGGAGAGGGTTTGCATCTGATCAACAATCTCCGAAGTACACCAGCATAAACACAAAGATTTGTAAATGCATTACAACCTTATTACACAGTATATGATATTCAGAAGAATGATAAATGAACAGAAAAATAAGGATGGACACATTTTGATCTACTCTGAATCAGGCTTCTCTATAATCGACTATAAGATCACCAAATAATGGAAAGTCTTGGACCCGAAAGACAAGTGAGCCACTACATCTAACATACAAGTCAGAAGAAGCCAAAAGAAAAAAGTCCTCACCAAGCCACCATAATCATCAAAAATGGCTGCAGAAAAGGTTCCAATTTCTGCATCAATGACAGTATCATCCGACCAACTAGGTATGGTAGGATCTGCAACCTTTAGAGCAAACCGTCTAGGAGGTTTCTTGGTACCACTTCGAACAATGAATGTCCCCAATTCATTACCAACTGTCCATATGCTAAAAGATTCTGGAATAGACTTGGCCTCAGATGTATCCCATGCACTTTCTTCTAAGAACTGATCCCCAGCAACCATGTCAGCACGAATGCATCTTAATTGGTTGAAATCGTATAGTTTTGGAGAACCTCTACATGCAATGCAGCCCAATGACACAAAGCCTGGAGGGGCTTGAGGCATCCAAAAAGAAATGCTGGGGACTCCTCTGTGTTTCTTAACCTGCCCAACAAGTTGATAGTCCAAAGGTGCTTTGAAGAGATCTTGATCTCCAGTATCATGAAGGACAATACATGTATTTGGAGGCTCATACCTAAACTTCCAAAAAAGCAAACATGAGATGAACTTAAACAGGATAATGAATGCACATGACTACAGTCGAGGATTGCATACCCTTTCACAGCAATATCACCAAAATAAATCATCCCCTGAGGGACTACTGGACGCCAAACAGATAATCTGTTCCTTGAACTTGAAGCCTGGTTCCACCATATCAACTGAAAACTAGCAACAACTTCAAAACGCCTACCCGAGTTTACAGAAGTTGAATTTTTTGACTGTGGTTCATCAACATCACCAGACACAGTTTGTACGTTTGAAGTTTGAGATGTCTTGGGAGAAAATTCTGGAAGCCCTAATTTTATATGTCGCAATTCATAAGCTCCACCTATTAACCTAAGAGTTGTAGGGTCTGCTGGTAAGAAGGAACCAAAAGAATTTTCAACGCGCCACAAAGCCAATGTTGATGGATATCTGAAATGTATAGAAAAGTAAAAATGAAACAGTTAATCCCATTAAAAGAACAGTAAATGAAACAGAGCTTGTCTACTATGGCATAGCTGAGTTGATTCTTATGTTGAAACAAGTATTTGGCACATTTATGATTATGTAGAGCTTAAATGGAATTCAACTGGACCTTGGCATATTGTTTTAATTTTACCCTATAACTTGTGTCTAGAATTTGGCTACCATGCCCAATGGTTTAAAGCACAAATTCAGTAATAATATCGCCCACTAATCCTAATTTACATACAATCAAAAGATTACAATTTAAAAGTACCGTTCATAGGCAGTTTGTGGTTTCAGATCTGCAACTTACTGGTCAGTAGAGATTATGCTGATGCAATCCCTTAGGGAACAGGGAGAAAGTAGAGAAGCCAAGATGCAAAAGGCAGAAGAAAGAGGAGGTTGTGTTCTTCCTATAGAAACCACACAGCCTAATGCAACATAACCTTTGGGTGCTTCAGGATACCAAATGGTGCAGCTATCTTCCTCTTTGTAGACATTTGATAACAAGCTAGAGCTGGTCGCACCCTGATTAGAAATTTCCTTACAAGCTGATTGGGGCCAGATTAGTTTGAAAGATAAAGGTCTTCTGACTCTTGCGAAGTTCATGTTCACAGCAAGAACTCCTTTTGTAGGAGGTTTGTCCCTGTAACAAGGAAAGACAATACTGTTGGAAAATTTCAGATATAAAAACACTATGATAATGAAGTCAAAAGTTGTTAATAAATATACAGACAATGGAGTCAAATAGTCTCCAAGAACTGCAAAGCCAGGTGGTGCACGAGGTCTCCAAAAGGCATATATTTGGTCACTGCATGGATCTACAGAACACATAAAAAATCAACTTCTGAAGATAACATACGATCTTATCCTTTTATCACCAATGTGGAAGTAAAAAAACTCAGTTCAACATACTTCTGATTAAGCCAACTTTGTCAAACTCAGAACACGTTACTGTTATCTGCTTTGAGGTCATCCTCAGAAATGCCAAAATGTCTTCTTCAACCGCCAAAAAAAGTCTCAAGATGCTGAATGTAAAGTTCATGAATATATTTGATACAGAAATATGAATATTAGTTTTCCCAGAAGCATTTGAATAGTTTATGGAGGTGTCAAAAGGCTCCAAAATCCTGATTCCGTTGCTCTCCATTGTTAAACCAAGTGCATTTGCAGTCATTTCCATGGTATCACCCTTCAAAACAAGCCTGAGCACAAATTACCACACATTAATTACGTTTTCTTGTATATCAAGAAATGCACTTTCCACACTTCAAAACATGAATAAACAGAGCAATCAAAAAAGAAAAAAAAAGTAAACACAACAGAATAAAATGAGAAGAATGCAGTGCCTCTTCAACTGCGGACCTTTAAAGACAATAAAGGTGACTCAAATTGACAGAAATTCATTGTTTGTCTGCTGAGTTCATCTTATTGAGAATATTTAAGAGAGAACAGAGAAATTCATTTGAAAAAAAGTACAGTACAGGAATTCAAAGGGTAAATTACAAAACACACTTCAAGTTTACCCTAATTAATAGTTTGGTCTCTTTACTTTTACTAATTGCATATTTAGTTCTTTATTTGTTGACTTTTAATTATCAAGCATGAAAAATTATTCATCATGAAAATATAAAAAATGGATTGAAACTTAAAAGTGAATAAAATGGAGAAAAGTTTTGAAGAACCAAATTCAATATTATCAAACTCAAATGGAGTGAACAATTAATTAGGGAAATTTCAGGATGTTTTTGTAATTTACCATAAATGAAGCACCTTATTGATATATTCATACCATTGCAAGGAGAGATTTGCGGAAAGAACAAACAATAGCAAAAGCCCTAAATTTCTTCTATATATGTCAAATAAGTAGGTTATTACTGATGAAACTGTCCAAAATTAAATTCTTTTATCTATTCCAGAGGAAGGCCATGAGAGGAATTGATTACGTTAATTAAAAGTCTTTTTTGGTAGTTGAGCATCACCATAAGAGCAAAAAGGATGTCATGGAAACTTGAATGACGATATCAATGCAAGAACAATATGGAGAGGAAAATCAAAACCAGAATTGTTTGTGCAAATTGCACCACTGGGTTGGGAAACAAGTTACATCTATAACAGCAATACAACGTACAGATAGGCATCAGAACCTGGTGTCACTATATATAAATGCATTAATTTTAATTAAGTGATTCAGAATATCATTTAATAACAATAGAAAATAATATTCAACAAACAAAACAATGGAAGACATGGAAGATCAGAATCAGAAAAAAATACCTCGCAAATGCATCCAATTGTGCATGTAATAATTTGTTGGAGATGATTGGTGACATTATCACATCTTGGGATGTATTATAAAAGGTAAGCTCCGGCCCAATAGCCTGTAAAGAAGTGCATCACTTAGGGATCCCATAAAATTTTAAAATAATTCTGAATTTATAGCATTTTGTGTGGCATGCCTAGTACCAAATTATACTAAGATTAATATAACAGAATGAAGTAAAAATAAGACAATATTGACAAGAATTTACATATTCTTGTATATCAACAAATGTGATTAAGGCTATGATTAGCCTTAATTAAAGGCATGAATTAAGTAATTGATTTAGTTAGATTATTTCCTATAGATAGATTATTTCCTATATAATTGTTTCCTATTTTTATGCTTAGTTTGTATATATATAGGCTGTATTTTGATGAGTTATACAGATAATAAAAGTATTATCACATAACAACAAATAATAATGCATAGCCTCACACAACAAATATTTTCAAATCCTGAAACATCTAATTACTGTCCTGCCTCTAACTTAGACTTCTAATATTCCCAGAAGTCTTCTCAACAATCCAAGCAAAGAAAACGTCTTAGATGCCAAATTACCGGAATCTGATCAGAAACATACTCAAGTCTGCAAAATTACGAAAGAAACAAAAAGAATTCACACTTAACCTGAACCTCAATGATGAATTCTGTGGCTCTCTCAACAGCAGTATTTTGCGAGTGATTATTGTTCTTGCTTACTCCAACGGAATCCAAAATTTCAACATGTGTCTCCAGATGGACCTGATCAACACTTGAAGCAAGGTAGCTGCTATTGCTTCCTAAGGAAATACAAGAATCCAAATATTTCCCATCCTACATTAAAAAATTTTAATTGATCAGTAATTGTACTAGAATAATTTTCTGAGCTCCTGGTAAATAAAAACATGAAAGGACATAACACCTTGATGATAACATTTTTGAATTGCAATTTTTTCCCACTTCCAATATATATAATTGCTTCCTTGCATGGTGAGGAGAGATATTGTCCTTCTTGATCTTTTAAATACAATATTCCACCTTGACCATCATAAATGAAATGGTCAAATCTTTCATCATCAACAATTAATGGCCTCAGTGGAGAGAGTGATGCTTCAGCAGAGCTTTGCTTGTACATTGGGTTGTCCAAAATTATTGCATCAACTACTTGTATAAGGTTCTTATTTTCTTCATTTGACACTGCACTACCAAGAGTTGGAACAAAAAACTCGGCAACAGACAGAAGAAAATCAAGTGCAACAAGCAGTTGTGGTCGTTGAACACACAGAGAAATGACTGTTGACCGTTCACTAAACTTAGCATCAAGCATAAACATTGTAGGAGTTGATTTAACCCTAGTATCATTTTCCGTGGCTTGGTACTCATTAAGCTTAAGGTTTTCATGATCAATATGAGAGTGAAGAGAGCCACAACCAATAATCTCAGGTTTTCTTATCGCCAATCTAAATTCTTCTTTTGTTCCCTCCCGATCATCAATCATAGTGAAGTTCTTAAGTGTTGCTGAGAGAAAACCTTCACCAAGATTATTAGACTTGTAGAGAAGCCATGCACCATTAACCTGCACCACAACACACTAAACGTTAGATGAAAGAATTCCCTAGGCTCCAACAAATGACTTGAGAAAAAAGAATGATTGAAAGATCGCCATTCTATGGTTCATCTTTGAACTGGTGTGTGCGCGTAAATATATAAGATAAGCTGAAAAACATAAGAACAACATGAGTTTTGTAAAAAATCTCTTGGGCTTAAAGAGTGTTGAACTTAACACACAATAATGGCCTAAGCTCACTCAGTACAAATTATCACTTGATTTCACTTTGGTTCCTTGTACTTTCCCCACATGGGATTTCTCCCACTTTTCAAATGAAACTAGACCTAACCTACCCTGGACGCACACAAGCCTAAACTTTCTCCAAGGCTTTGGGTCATCGGTGGGTAACATATCATCTTCATCTTCAAAACCATGTAGAGACTCGTTGCTCATTGAGTTTGTGGAGTGCTAATAGCGTGTCCATTTAAGTAGAAATGAAGCCTTATCTAATACAAAAGCAATCAACGGGTGCTACAGGTTGACATTCTCCATTTATATGTCACTTGATTCTTACACTTTTTCATGAAATATTACAATTTTCAACACTCCTACATGAAACTAAACTTGGACTAGTTGTCATTTGCCCAACACCAACCTAATCTCGAAGGTCCAACACAAAATGTACACTGTGTACCTCTTATTAAAATCATAATTCAACAATGGAGTCAACACTTCATTACCAACTTGAACTTCATGTCTTCGATTACAAGTTCAAAATCACAATCGTTAAACTTGCTTTTACACCATGTTACAGCCCCATATACACTAGCGTTGGGCTAAATATATGAATGAAGTTGGAACCACTGCATGCACAAAACTGATTGACTTATGCAAAGATACAATATAAAGTAATTACATTTAACTCTCATAAAATCAGCATAGTGCAACCCTTACGTTAAAAGCATTTCAAATTGTTTCCAAACAAATAAAGATACTCCCACATCTATATGCCTAATAAGTAATTTAGCGTCCTATAGCTATGGATTTGCCATGTGACATTTATTTATAATCCTTTTAAAAATTTGGATTTTTAAAATTTATATAATTAATTATTTGCATATCATAAATATATGCCTTTTCATGTTCATATTTTTTTTACATCTAATTCAATTGTCTATCTCATAATATTTCAATTGCCCATATCATTTAATTTATTTTATTAAAATCATGCTATATAAATATAACAATCATTATTTTTGAATTTTATACTATGATCTATATATAAAAAATGATGAAAAAATCAACTCATAAATGTTTTATGTCAATTTTAAAATCTAATTTTACGTTATTAATTTATTTCATATTTTAGTTGTATCTTATATCAAATATATGTAGATTATAAAACTAAGTTTAAATTCAAAGTTTGTATCATAAAATGTTTTTACTAATGGTTTAAATTTAACTCAAAAATGCACACAGTTTCTTTTTATTATATATGAATATGTTATGTGTTTTTCTATTGTTTGCCATGTGTCATCTATTTATATAATGACCATTTGGATAACAAAAATATGTCTTTCCATAGTTTATCTTGTTGATTTCTAATTCAATTGTCTGTCTCATTTAATATATTTTATTAAAATTGTATTATATAAAAATAAGTAGCATGAATTTGAATTTTATATTTATGATTTATCTATAAATTGTTATAAGGCTGTTACATGGCGTTTGGATTTTTTTTGCACATTAAATCATTGTGTTTTTATGTCATAAAATTAAGTTTTATGTTATTAATTTAACTCATTTTTGTAGTCTTTTTCCTAAACATTTAAATTTAACCAGAAATGTACATCAATTTCTTTCCTACTACACAAATTTTATTTTATAAATCATTTCATAAACAAATATAAAATAAAACCCACACAAAGTGTGGGTTAATAATTAGTTATGCAACTGAATTTTAACCAAAATATTAGGCTTGTATGTATGTTGAGCTCAATTGCATATTAATCTCAAGCAAATTGGGGTCGGTTATATAGGTTTCCATCTTTTCACCCTCACAATTTTGGACTATCTATAGAAAGATTGAAGTTAAACAAGGTATGCTTGCCTTTACACAACAGAAAAAAAAAAGGCATGTTTTGCCTTTATACAACAGAAAAAAAAAGGCATGTTTTGCCTTTACACAACAGAGCATGTAATCATTCTCGAAAATGTGCAATCATATGTGCAAGGAATATAAGCATGTAATTTAACCAAGAAATATAAGCATGTAAATCATATCCAAGGAAAAGTAGTACACAATGTAACCTCTTGTTTGCTAACATAGAAATGTCAAGAGAAAGAGAAAAATTGTATTCCCAAATACAAAATTAATATGCATTTTCTTCGCCTGAAATTTCCAGAAAGACATTCCATATCTAATTGTTCTAGCTAAAGCTTCTAATTTGTTTCTGTTAGCCTAACATTACGATGTTGCAAACAATTTCAACCGATCAAATGAGAAAAATGAACACGAGCTTACCATAAAACTAGCTAAACATAATATGACAAAATAGATTATAAAATATTAATAAAATATTCCATATGCACCAACATTTTATTTATACGAAAGAAAATTGTGAGATTCCCAATCATCAAAGTCACTAAATTTGTTACTGATAATAAGGATGAGGTAAAATCAATAGACTTGGAAAGAATAGATGAATTGACAAAAACATAAAGATCAAGAAAAAAAATTGCAAATATTTGAATATTTGGCTGTTATGACCTCTGAAAAACTACATCCCAAAAGCAACATATTGAGATGCAGAGGTGGAGAGCCCAACTCCATAAAGTTCATAAATCAAATCTCGTGAACCAAAATTTTTGAAATTTCAAAAATAAAATGTAAGATAATATTAGCTGCCTTGTTTGTTTGGAGTAGCATTAAGTACCTACAAGTTCGGCTTAAAAAAATAAGCTACAGAAGGTTAGCTTGGAGCTTACAAGCGTCCACCGATAACCTAGTTTAGCCAATTTTCACCATTTTAGCCTCATTCTAGACATTCATTTTCTTTTTTATTTTTTCTTATTATTTAAATAAAGAAATTTTATTATATTATGCTTAAAATTTTAAATAATTTTAAGATCAAATAAAATTAGAAGTTTTAATTAACTTACTGTTATCATCATCATTTATTTTTTTACACATTTGAAATATTACTTATTTCAAGCATAATTCTATGAATAATTTTTTATAGATTTAATAATCATTGATTAATTATTTTTTGTACTGTAAATAAAATAAACTTAATATCATTATAATAAAAAATTATATAAACATAATTATCATCTGACAAATAACTTAACACACGTATTAGCTATTACAATAATAATTTTACTTATACCAAACATGTTAAACTATTTGTCAATCACTTAACATGCAATTACTTGAAGTTCAAATTAGCTCACAAACACTTGATGTTCGTAAGCTGACTTTTTGCTTAGCCAAACATACTGGAAGTCCTTTTAAGTTCATAGATAAAATCTTGTAAACAGCAATCCAGGAACTAAAAAATATGGAAATTTTTAAAACAAGTGTTTTTCTCCACTGGATCTGACAATTTTTTAAAATTACGAACGATGCTTGAAGTAAATCATTGTCAATAACAAAAAAGTTACCTGTAATGTCGCCAGGGATGTATCTCTGGCTACTCCAGTATGTAGGCTCAACCCAACTAGACTAATAAGAACAGAAATCTTCACAGAAATCCAGGTCTCCCCATTCTGTGCCTCAGATTCAGCATTAATTGCGTTTTGAGAGTCAACAGACTCTATCATATCAACAGAAGATGCTTCAGAAACATGGTTCAGCGGGGGCACAAGATGCGGAGTTTCAGACATGTTAGATAGTGCACATTCTGTAACAATCTGGTACTCTCTATCCGATAGAGCCGCTTTTAACTCTCCTATCTGATGAAGCACAAAGTCAAAATAGAAGAAAAACATTTATGTCTTTTAAATAAACTTTCAACGCAGACATCCATTGCACATTTTAATACCTTGATTGAAGCTTCTAAATTTGGTATTTGGTGCAACAAGTCTCGGAGTGACCTCCGAATGCTAATAGAAACCCCCTTCACATCTTTAATTATGCTTTCACCCAATTCTGTTCCGAAACCAACATTTAAATTGATGTCCTCAACCTACATCTCATAAGAAATACATCAATAAACAGCTCCATATGCTTAAAGTGTGTATGCTACATGTATCTCAAGAAATGAAGTACATAAGCAAGGAGAGAGTTTGATAATTAGAAGAGCTTCATATTATATTAGAAGCACTTAAACAGAGAACAGAAAAGGTTGTATTGTAAATCTTGTGCAATTTTCCTGAAATTCTCACCTGAATCGTTAATATTTCCAAGTGGACAGCATTGATCTCATTTTTACCCCCACAAAACCAATGAAAATCGTTCTGTATGGTTATGTGAACCACATCAAGCTTCAAGTAACTGTGAGATATTCAAACAGTTCAGTCACACATGTCAGTATTACTATGTAAAGGACAACTTTCTTAAGCTTCTAATGTAACTTACTCAGGACTGTCGGTTCTCCTAGGCATCACTATTATTGGCTTCCTAAGTGACAAATCCAACTTCAGAGCAGGTGATCCTTCAATCTCGCTGGTGGTAAATGACTTCTCAGAATTTGTCATTTGATCCTTCAACTTTACTACAACCTTTGAATTGTTGGGAACAAGACCCATAAAGTAACTGACAACCTGCATATCATATATACAAAATCAAATGAGATAGAAGAAAAAATATACAGAAAAAAGAGATGGTTAAAGCACTTCAAACTAATCTACCTCCTGCACAAATCGGTTCAAATAAACAATCCGCACTTCTGAAAGCTGCCCAAAAAGGCTAAATTCATAACCTTCATAGTCTTCATCATCAGCACTGAATGACGTAAAAACCAGCTGCATAATTGCATGTTTAAGTTTGTAAAAAGATCCATGAAAATATTACAAAGACAATTGAGAAATAGTAGACGCTAAAACACACTAAAAGCAGCGGCAGAAAATAATAGAGAATAGAAAGCCACAGAGAAAATGGCAAATATAAAATACAAAGATGTTGATGTTGGTTTAACCCTAATACCAAACGCTCTTTTCTGCAACTAAAAAAACAATTCATCTCAATAAAAAGTGAATTATGTTTTCTTTTTTCTAGAGCATCAAATAATAAAAAGTAAGAGGGAACACAACAGTAAATACCTCAACAAATGAGCTGCCCCCAGGATCTCTCATATCGCAGATCCAAAAGTATGCATGGTTCCTTGGAAGAGACTCGTCACTTATTCTTAGATTTCCAAGAGCTGCCTTTATGCTAAAAGAGCTTGGAAAGACCTTATCACAAAAAGATAAATAAATAAAAACAGAGCTGTTTACAGTAAAAGCAGAGTTTGAAACTCACTATGGAAGGGAAAAATAAATAAGTATACCTTGATATCCGTAAGTAAATTATCTTGAGATAATGAAGCTAGCTTCGTTCCATTTTCATTCATTAACAAAATCTGAGCACGAGCCATATTCAATATTAGATTGAAGATAATTCTGGATTTCCCCTTCCCCAGCAAACCCCTAACTACAGGCTCTTCAGTGGTTGTTATATATTGATAATCAGTCATATTAACCACTGCTGAAGGATTATCATCACTGAGATAATCATTATTTCTATCTTCGGCATTGATAGCATTTACAAACTCCATGATGGCCAGAATTGTAACTCTGCGGCAGAAAAATGACAATGTAGCCAGCATCACTGAGACCTGAAATGATGGTTTACAAGTTAGTTGGATGTTAACCATGCAGTGAAAGCATGAGAGAAACTCAAACAGGGACAAGCATCTACCTGCATATCAATGTTATCGTACAGAGAAGAATTCTGGTCATAGATAACTATCTGAGCTTTCACAAAACTATCCAAGGTTTTAGTAAATTCAATATCCTCCATCTTGTTTTGAACAGTGTCACCAGGTAATAAACCAGCAATTCGACTAAAACTGGGAGGCTTCAAGGATGCAGTTTCAATTGGAGGGGAACTCTGGGAAGGCATATATTCAGGGTCGACCAAATTTTCTGATGCCTCATAAAACTTATCCTCGCTCTCAGCAGAAGTCAAAGTACTGTCATCAACACGCTGATTCTCATCAAAGGATGAACCCTTATCTTCACTATGAATGAATGACCTTGCCAAGAAAGAAGGCCGAGAAATGCTGCTGCCACAAACTAAATCCTCAATCTCCAAGGATTTCAGAACAGTACCAATGAACATGTCGTTTGCTCTAATTGATAGTTCAACCTGCACCACAAAAGTAAATCCTCCAAGGAGAACAAACAATATATGCAGAACTTGAGTATCATTCAATATATAATTTTGTACCTGGCCACCAATTGCTCGAAAGTCAAACAAAGGACTCTCTTCAGCAAGAAGCACGTTTATAAAACTTGGGTCATGCTAGAAAAGCAGCACACTTATCAGAATGTCAAGTGATTCCATAAGAAATGCTGAAAATCTGTCAGATTCCAAGGAATGTTAGATTTTACCTGATTACTGTAATTGAAGCAGATCTTTAGTTCATCAAGAACTCCGGTAAGAAATATTCGTTCCATTTTCAATACACTACTGCCATCAAATTCCATATCTGAGTCATCAGCATCTGATGAAGTTTCTGAAAAACTAGTAATAGGTGCAGAACCCTGTTCAAAAATCATCGGTTTAGTTCTGTCTGTGCCTTGAATTTTTGCCAAGTAACAAGATGACAACCTGAAAAGATAAAGACATATATATGCTTGCTGTTTTCTACTGTTCAGAGCATATTTGATTGGATAATTTTAATTGATTATGGTTGCTTTAGAAAAGTACAGCTCTATAATTAAATATTAAACAAATAAAATGGATCTTCCTTCATCTTGCAATTCTCCTCCCATTTGAGCTGTCTATAGACCCACCAAAAATTTGTATTTGTCAAGGAATCATTCAATCCAACATCTTTGAATATCTAGAAATGATTTTATATACGAGACACACCCACACACAAATAACCACTAGACTTGAAGCATGAACATGCACAAACCCACATACCCCCTAGATTGAAATCTAGACCTTTAGGTAATGGAGGCTTTGATATCATATCAAGAAACTATTCAACCTAAAACCTTAACTTATTAGATGAGATCCAGGAATAGTTTTATATAATTTCTAATAGTATTGAATTTGGATTGGGTTATTAATAGCACCCGTTTAATGTCTGTTTTGTATGGTCAACTACATTTGCACTTGGTGAGGGAGAGTTGAATGATGTGGAAAAATATGAAAGTACCAAACTGGATTTCTGTGAGAAATAATAAAGTTTAAAACGGAAATGTAAAACATAAAGTATCATGCTAATAATTACACTCAAATTGACATTGAACTTATTACAAGACAACTTAGTCTTAGGATGCGTTTGAAAATCCATCTATACTTATTACAAGATAACTTATCATAAAGTGCGTTAAATGAACAACTTACTGAAGCATGGTATATGGCCCCCTGCAAGCGGCTTTGCCAATTCTTCCGTAACTCATCAGAATCACATCGTAGTATTAATGCATTTGCATTCTCAACAACCTAAACTTGACAAGATAATGAGAATAAGATGCTGTTCAGGAAATTACTTCAAGTACGAAGAGAAAACGTGGTTGAAAATCAGCTATTTGTTTGTAAAGAGACATTGCAACCTTATTAACTGGAAGCCCAGCATCAGAGATAGACAATAAGTGTTGCATGCCACCAACCAAGTCTTCTGGAACTTGATGTATTTGTTTTCTTCGTAAGCTACAGCAAGTGCGCACATACAACAAATCAATAACAGTCAAAATCAGTCGTAATGCATGGAATTCAACTCAATAGACAAAGTGTAGCTCTAAAAAACTGGCATTCACAATACAATTCCGATTATTTATCGCTCTCTAGATGCAGAATTCCAGCCTTGGTAGCAATTTTTGAATTCTCAGAAATACACAGCTATAACTACACCTTACAGTGTGAAGGAGGGAGCAAAAATACAAAACCGCTTCTCCCTTACAGCTATAATATAATAAATTAATAGAAAATGAATATTATTTCAGTCTAAATTTTGATTTTTTATTAAATTTTTATAGAAAAAGAATTCTATTTAATTTAAACACTAATGCTTATCAAATTAATAGAAATTATTTCAATCTAGAAACTAATTCTTATTAAAACATGTCTATATAAATTTTACTATAAATTAAGATATTATATTTTGTAGTTTGATTAAATTAATAAGAAAATCATATTATCTTTTCTTTAATTAAGCCAACATGGATATTTATAAATAGCTAACAGACAATAAACAAAAAATAAAGTATAACATACATATAAATTTATTATTCTTATAGATACTAATGTAAAAAGATCTAATATTTTATATTAGAAAAAATGATTAATGACTGACAAAATGATTATTATTGACATGCAATGCTTATAATCAAATATTAATTAACAAACGATAAACAAAAAATAAGTATAATAAGCATCACTCTATTATGTTTAAATATATTACTTTATAAAAGATTTATTTGAAAAGATTTATTTTATATTAAATAAATCATAATTGTTGGAGAATTCAACATGGAAAATATATGAGGAATTTAAGTAGCATAAAAGTGGAGTAGATTGGTACTTAGCATAAGCCAATGTTTTATAAGTTTGGCCCAACACTCTTTTCGGTCCATAAAGTTTCCATATTGTATTAGAGACTAAGATGGTCAAATGATTGTGTAACCATAGGTTCATGTTCAAAGACCTAGAATTAGGCTAGCATAAACTCTAGAGCGATTTGTGCACCTAGAACCTTTGAGATAGGTCAAGGTGTATGATGGACCTCCAAGTGAAGATGCAAGTTTGTGTTTAGCAAGTGACAACCCATCACTTGAGGGGGAGTGTTACTCACAGATGGAAAACATGTGAGAAATTTAGGTGGTATGTAAATGGAGTAAATTGATGCTTAGCATAAACCAATTGATTATATGTAAGATGGTACCAACCCCCTTTTAGGACATTGTTATAAGTTAGGTTCAGCACTCTCTTTGACTCTATGGAGTTTCTATAATAAAAAACGGGTCAAACAATTACTTTTGACATGCAAAACATGCAACAAAATGCTAGTATGCAAAAATATGAGAATTATATCTATGTCAAAAATAATTGAAGAATGAGTTCTAAAGGCCTTATTCCATGCAGTGCTGGCATTGTTAATTTTATATTGGCTGTTACTTTTGACAATTTTCTCAAACAAAACATAACCATATGATCTTGTTCCAACTACAAAAATGAGTTAGAACTGAACTTCACAGATTTGATAAAAATTATCACCAAAAATATCCCATAGCCATTACCGGATAAGAAAACTTATGTGGAAGTGTGCACTTTGTTTTTAACCTTATACTTTCTTATTATTTGGCCAAAATAAGACGCATAATCTTCTCCATTTGATATTATCTCTTTCATTCCCTAAGCATCTCTAGATACATCTTTCTGACAGGCTCATCAAAAAAAAATTGGAATAGTAAGCCTTGTTCATGAACCTGAAATATTGTTTGTAAGATTTAGAACCAGGCCTTTCCAGCATGTAAAGAAAAGATCCAACTAAGCACATATAACGACGCTGCCATACAGCTTCCCTATTTCCCATTCCCTGTCACATAGAAATAATGAAGTAAAATCAAAAGCTAAAAGAAGCAGCGACTTAAATACGAAATGATTCCCTAAATTGACCTTAAAACAACAGTGTAGAGAAACAAATAATAACCTTCCGAATAAGAAGATGCACCCAGCCCTCAAAATCTGCTTGATCCCAAGGTCGAATAAGATTTAAATTCTCAGCATTCTCATCCTGAAAGCTTTTTGCTATTTGCATCAGTCGATGATATCTTGCAGGAGAAAAGTGAAACCCTAATGATGGCAACCGCACAGAGAGCCTCGTTGAAGGATGGGCCGGATTTTCTAGTCGAATCTGAATACCACATTCCACAATGTTGATTCATGACTTGAAATGTCATTCAGTATCACAAACACACATGCACAAATCCCTGCTGACTCCATAACATGCCAAACTTAAGGTGCTAGTATCTGATAGCTTTACCTGTTGAAGCCTTAAGATTACCCCGCACTTATCAACAACAGGCAAGAAGCTAGAACCACTTGACCAAGCAGAGAAAGCAGATTGCTGCATGGAGGCTTGACTCCAGTGGTAGTCACCATCAACCAGAAAAGCACAAACGTCACTTAAAACCAAATCAAACTGCAAATACAAGTTGAGTTCCTCAGATGATTCTCTTTCATGGTCATCCTGCACAGATTAAATTAATGCATATCAACATAGGCTATTTATCCTAAATTTTAAGATCAAGTTCAGGCTTACCTGTGACCGTATCACCAAATGGCCCAAGTCTAGCATAAGTTTTGTTGAATGAGTCTCGTTAGGACGAAATTCTGTAGGAATTGTAATCTTCGGAGCCGCAATATCCATATCCAACAGAAACCTATTAACACATAACTATAAATGTCACTATCCAACCATTGAAATGCCAACTAAGACACTTCTAGCCCAGTCAAACGGATATATCTACATAACACTCCCAAACCATGTGCATTTGTCAACTAATGATACATAATAGATATACCAAAAAATAACTGAAGCGAATATTATTATTTTTTTACAGCAACATTCAGTCTTAGTTTGATCTAACTGAAGAACTAAAACATCAAGTACCAAACCTTGATTGATCCTTCAACGCTCTGTTGACTTGCTGTTGAGCAGTGCGCTTGACTCCATCAATTGTCATCTGGTTACCAAAGAGATGAAAAAGAAATTAAACTTCTGATAGAAATAACAGCAACCCAGCAACTCTCATTATAAAATCTCACCACCCCACTACTTGAGCCAGACAAACGTCTTAACTAACGAGTAAAATGCACAAAAAGATTCCAATTCCCACTTGCCACACACAAAAATATCCAGTAAAGCTATAAAATTGTGCTGGGGCTATTTAAATTCATAATGGCAGTGGACACTATTGAGAGAAGAAAGTATAAAAGTTTCCATATTCTATTTAAAAATGTCAGAATCTTATCAGAATGCAACATGAACTGCAGAAGTATGAATGTATCCAAAACATAACTGCATTATTATAATTATTTCATTGCATGTATTACGCAAATACATGCTCAACAAATATAACAGGATAAAACATGGAAAAAGGATGAATCAAACAGAGTTAAACCAACAAAATTCCCAACGCTATTCAAGCATCCCAATAAGCATGTTCCTGTGATTGCAGCCAGAAAACTTCCTCAGAATAATCAAATTTCTCTCCTCCAAGTAATACTGATTCCTCAAGTGTTAACTGACATGGCCATCCTAGTTATGGACTGATTGATGTTCATGTAAAATCATCACTAACCATCCACAAATCCAAATCTATGTGTTGAATTTAACAAGCTCTACTAGCTCCAAGATCACATTTAATTGAGAGAACAAGCATAAATAGACAAATACCTGCACAGCAGCTGCTGTTTCAAGAGCAATGGTCTGACTAACAGCATGGTTGCTTTCAAAAAATTTGATGATCTCGTTAATGGAATCCTTCAAATACTGCCCAATACTGGTAATCAATAAACAAGCACAACTATTAGCTAATCAGAGAACAAGAGAGTAGCAACATACTGTCATGTAACATGGAGAAGCTTTGACAATCATGCTCCAGTCCACTTTAGCGTCAAAAGGCTTATAGCAGAAGACACCAGCTAAAGAGTCCACGGCATTCGCACTCTGCATGGAAAACAGACTTGGTTTATCGTACATACTATTGTGAAGGGAAAATAATCAACTTTTGAAGATCAGCTAAGAAAGTTCTCTCATGCAAAGGAACTCCAACCTCAGCAAGGAGACCATTTGGTGATGATAATCGATATGACCCCAATTTCATGTCAAAAATCTTTGTCTCTGGATAGAGCTTAATGGAGCAATCAAGACCATCACATGATAACTCAGCAAGAGATTCATAGGACCCATCAACAAGCTTTGAAGCATTATGCTGCATGTGAACCTCAAAATGAGTGTGAAGAGCATCCTTCTCCCGGTTGAACATCACCGACTGTTCATCATCACCTTCCTTGTAGCCTATTAGTTTGTTTAATTGTTCCCAGTCCTCATCACTAAAACGAAATCCTTCACTCTCATCTTTTAAAGATTGATTGCCCCTGAAAATTAGATAAAGAAAGGAAAAGAACAATAACATTATTAATCTAGAACTGCTAAAAAAATATTAATCGGTATCATTCATTTATGTCTAATATCTTAGTTTCTTCTTGCCAATAACTTAATAAGTATGAATTTGGATGTAAAATATTTTTGTTCTGAAATAGAAAGAAACATAGCAAGATCATTCGGTCAGTTGGGAACAGATCTAAAGGCCCAAATAGGGTGGTTAGGCATGGGGTATATGCTTGCTTGCAACAAAGACTTAATAGATAAATGGACGAGTCATTTTTTCCTTCAATATTAATTATCTTGGGTATGAGGTTGTTAAAATTCAATATGGGTTACAGCAAGACAAGCAGTATATAAAATAAGGCTATGCCACCTTTTAATGAAATGGATATTTCTAAAAGTCAAATGTAGCAGCAATTATACTAAAATGGAAGAAATAGATATTACCCATTAAAAAAAATAGAAATTTACATGCTAGCTATTCTCTAGTTTTGCTAAATATACAGTCCATGACCGATCTCTTACTTCTGAATAACAATGGCTTTAAAAATAAATGAAAGCCTATTTGAAACCCCGTAAATCTCTCTCTCCTAATTGGTGTCTTGTATATCAAACTTTCCATAGAGTATACATTAGTACATGCATAACAAATTGGGAACCAAGTTACGAAAAGCCATATTCATATTTGAAATTCAAGGAAAAAAGTATGCCTTCTTATTTTCGGCTTCCAATCTTCACATCACTTTTTTAAGCCTTTCGCAAGGGTATATAATTCTATTTTTTCATTTTATGAGTTAATACTTTGTTTTGGCGTCATGGATTTCTATAAGTTCCAAGATTTTTTTGATTTATTACTTTTTTCATCATATAGATCTTTTTGTTCCCAAAAAGCATAGATCTTCATTTTTTCAGTTGTTCCAAGAATAAGGAAATTTCTCCCAAATAAAACTAAATATGAAAAATACATACTTTTTCTATTACTGATTTCTAGCCTGTATTTTTTTATTTTTCAGTTGTTGCTATCGGTGAATTTGAAAATTTATGATTGGTTTTTTAATTTTCAATTGTTATTGGTGGACTTTAAGTTGTTATTGATGGACTAGAATATATACGATAAGAATTTTAGATTTTTTTTTTTGAAGAGAGAATTATAGATTCTTAGTTGCTGATTTTTTTGTATCTTTAAATTGTTGTAAATTTTAAATTTTAAATTTTATCTTTTTTCCATTATCAAATATGGTAGTCTGACCTATTTCTATTTTTCAAATTTTCATTGAATTCATGTTTAATGTTTTTTCAATTTTATTAGCTTATCAGCAATTACAGTTTAAATTAGTTAAACAGTAGATTCATCTACCCAATCTTAATTAAAGATCAATTTCTAAATTTGTAACTTTTGTTAAACTCTTTTCCTTGTTGTATTGGCTTAGCGGCATTTGAACAATTTGAAACTCAAACCAATTTTTCTAGCTCATGCTTTCATAACAACAATTGGCGAAGCACAAACAACATTAGAAGAATCTAAACATGAAAAAACATATACTCATCATATCATCCTTCTTTCATATAATACAATATTTATCAATTCATATATATGATTTGAATCTTTGACTATTCTCTTGATGTTTTAGTTTTTATTTCTCTCAAGAGGTGCCTTACTTTGGGCTTGCCACTTTCATGTAACTGGTTTGTAAGATGTTTTAGCTTTTATTTCTCTCAAGGAATGTCTTGCTCTGGCTTTGTATTAAATTTAGAGTAATGTATTTCTCTACTTGTGTATTAAATCATGAATGTACATCTCTATTTATATACAAAGGCCTATCATTAATTAAGGAAACACAAATCAAGTAAAATACAAATAGAATAGGAAATAGAATAGAATTAGGAAAGAATATGCTGCCCTATATTTTTGCTGATAATCTTCTATTTTAGTCCATAGTCCCCCTCAAGTTGGTGCATGTATATCTCGCATGCCCAACTTGCATACTAATGTATGGAAGCTTCTTTTGCTGAGCCCATTTGTGAACACATCTACAAGTTGCCTCTCTAATGCTACATAAAATAGTTTCATCATCCCACTTGCTACTTTCTCTTTGATAAAGTGTCTATCAATCTCAATGTGCTTCATTCGATCATGTTGTACTGGATTTTGAGCTATGCTAATGGTAGCCTCATTGTCACAATACAATGATAAACTACCATTGTCTCCAAACTTCAATTCTTCCATAAGCTTTTTCAACCATAAAAGCTCACAAACTCCTTGAGCCATAGCTCTATACTCGGCTTCAGCACTTGATCTTGAGACAACACTTTGTTTTTTACTTCTCCATGTGACTAAATTTCCAACTACAAGAGTACAGTAGCCAGTAGTGGATCTTCTGCCATCTGGAGAACCTGCCCAATCAGCACCTATGAAACCTTCTATTCGGAGATGATCTGTTTTAACAAACAATAACCCTTTTCCTAGTGCAGATTTCAAGTATCGTATAATACGAAAAACTGCTTGCATATGACTCTGACGAGGATCATGCATGAATTGGCTTACCAAACTAACAGCATAGGCTATGTCTAGAATAGTATGTGACAGATCAATTTCCCAACCAACCATTGGTATCTCTCCTTGTCTACAATCTCTCCAACTCCCATTTGCAACTTATGATTACTTTCAATCGGCGAGTCTGCTGGTTTGCATCCAAGCATGCCAGTTTCGTTTAGAAGATCGATAATCTATTTTCTTTGACATATAAATATCCCTTTACTGGATCTGGCAACCTCAATTCCTAGGAAGGATTGTAACTTCGCAAGGTTTTTGATTTCAAATTCTTAGGCTAGTCGAGTCTTTAACCGAGCTATTTCATCCTTGTCATCTCCTATCACAACTATATCATCAACATACACTATGAGAAGAGTTATCTTACCCTCATGATGCTTTATAAACAAGGTATGATCTGCATTGCTTAGTTGGTAGCCGAATGAGATCATAGCTTTGTTGAATCTGTCAAACCATGCCCTGGGTGATTGTTTTAATCCATACAAAGCCTTTTCCAGTTTGCAAACTTTCCCTTCTGTCTTCTCTACATTGAACCCAGGTGGGACCTCCATATACACTTCTTTTAAATCTCCATGTAGAAATGCATTTTCGACATCATATTGTTGGATTTCCCAATCCAAGTTGGCTGCACACGATAAAAATATCCTAATGGTGTTCATTTTTGCAACTGGAGCAAATGTCTCCTGATAATCCACCCCATAGGTCTGAGTAAATCCCTTGGCAACCAATCAAGCTTTGAATCTTTCAACTAACCCATCAGCCTTACATTTCACCATGAATACCCATTTGCAACCAACCAAGTTCTTGTCAGTTGGAGGATCAATTAGTTCCTGAGTTCCATTCTTTGCTAAAGCATGTATTTCTTCCACCATGGCACCTTTCCAATTAGGATCCTTAACAACATCCTTCCAATCTTGTGGAATTGACATAGAAGAAATAGACATGGCAAAGGCTCTATAACTTTGTGGTACATGATCTTAACTCCTTTTCAAAGTGCAATAGGAATGTCTAAATCATAAGAATCAATAGTAGGCAAAGAAGACATACCGAGCACATTTTCACCGGAAGAGATATCTTGACATGTAGTAGATTGTATAATGTCTTTATTTGTAATTTGTCGCCTAGAATATCATTTTAAATTAGGCCTATCCAACCTTCCAACAATCTCTTGCACATCATCCCTATTCTCAAGGCTAGGAACCTCACTCTCCCCCTGATTAGAACTATCTTCTTTTATTCGAGTAGGTTCATCAACTAGCAACTCTTTATCATGAATCTCCCCCTAAAGAGGTGATAAAGAGGAAAAATAGGGTTCATTCTCATGAAATGTGACATCTATACTGACAAAGTGTTTCCGGCTAGGTGGATGATAACATTTATAGCCTTTTTGTGTAAGAGAGTAGCCAATAAAGACACATTTTAAGGATTTGGGGTCAAGTTTCCTTCCTGGTTTATAATAAAAAAACAAACACAACCAAAAACTCTAGGAGGAACAAAATGAGTGTTATGACCCAAAAGAGTGTGTAGAGGACCTTTAAAGTCAAGAACTTTTAGGGGCATGCAGTTTATAAGATAGGTGGCAGTTAAAATAGCATCCCCCAATAAGATTTAGGAAGATTCATGGTGAAAAGTGAAGACCTAGCAACTTCAAGCAAGTGTTTATTTTTCCTCTCAGCAACTCCATTTTGGGGGTATAGGGACAACTGGTTTGATGAATTATACCATGGGAGTCTAAGTAAGAAGCAAATTGACTATTCATATACTCAGTACCATTATCAATCCTAAAAATTTTAGGTTTTGCTTCAAATTGAGTACAAATCATTTTATGAAAGGATTGGAAACAAGAAAAAACCTCAGTTTTAGATTTAAGTAAATATACCCAAGTCATGCGAGTACAACAATCAATGAAAGTGACAAACCATCGATTGCCAGTTAAAGACAAAGTATGAGTTGACCCCCAAACATCAGAATGAATAACAAAAAAAGGACAAGTACTTCGATTATTTCTCAAAGGATAAGAAGTTCTTTTATGTTTAGCAAACTTACAAGCATCACAAACTAAGGTATCAATGATATCCTGTCGAAACAGCTGAAGATATAATTTTCTTAAACAAAAAACGATGGATGACCTAACCGTCTATGCCACTATATTATTTCCTGGTGGACATCTCTAGGAAAAACATCATGACCCTTATTCTCCAATGAGTTCTCTAACAAATATAAGCCATAATGTAGTCTACCACTGCCAATCTTCCTCCCGGTTTGCAAGTCCTGGAAAACACAATTAGTGGGAAAAAATTCAACTTTACAATTTAGAGCCTTAATAATGGCACTAACAGATAAAAGATTGACAGGAAATTTAGGAATATGAAGAATAAATGAAAGTTGAAAATTTGGTGTACAGTGAACAGAACCTAAACCAGAAACTGAGGTTAAAGAACCATCAACAAGAGTAACTGTTTCTGGTAGAGTGTATAGTGAGTACTTATGAAAGTCTTTTAAGGAATCAGTCATATATCTATTTGCACATGTGTCAATAATTCAAGAATTAGAAGCAGCAGTGTAGGCAATACCTGATTGAACACAAATAAAGGTGGAACTAGAAGAGGCCTTTAACTGAGAAAGAATCCATTTGAAGTTTTGAATCTCATTGGAAGAGAACATTTGTATGAGTAATTTCATGGGTATCTCCAGCCATACGAGCTTGTGCTCATGTAGGATGAAAACGTCTGCCGCCCCTAAGTGGGCGACCATGTAATTTCCAGCATCCTTCGTATGTCTAGGTTTCCCACAATAATCACACTTCACTTGTTCTTTCTCAGAGTTTCCAGTTTTAGAAGTTTCAGCCATCAACCCAGATTTTTCAATAGAGACAACATTTATCATAGCACTTCTTCTACTCTTCTTGTTGAACATAAGAATAGGCCTGTCGTAAGGCAGGAAATGGGTCCCGTCCTAATACTAGAAATCATAAACACGTTCTTTCTCCCTCATTTTCTGATAGTTGGCAGAATCCTTGGGACATTCAGCCTTAAATTCTTGATAGTAATCGAGTTCTTGCCACAACCCACTCAATTCAGAAAATATTGAGCAACTGTCATTTCCCCTTGTCTCAAATTATGAACCTTATTATGAAGTTCATAGGTTAAGGCATCATTACCAACTTGAGAATAAGTAGTGGAAGCAGCAGCCCAAATATCAACAGCTGACCGGGAGAGAAGATAGGCATGGGCGATATGTGGTTGCATGGATTTTAATAACCATGACATAACAAGAGAATTTTCACAGGTTTATTTATCAAATGCAAGACCTGCCTGTTCAAGTTGCTTCCGAGCCCTAGTAAAATATCCTTGCAACTTCCTGGCTTCAATAGACAAAAGGCATGAAGTAGGCCACGCCAAATAGTTTGTCTCATCAAGTTTGACATGACTGATTTGTAGGCTAGGGTTGTCAAGGATAGTATGAGAGTCCAAAATATCCTTAGACCCATCAGTTGCCATGATAAAAAATAGCAAAAACTACAAGCAGTCGGAAAAGTGAAGGCAAGGGAAGAATGAGAACAAAAAAGGGACCAAATAACTATTGGAAAGCCAAAAGAATGGGTAGAAATGAGCCAGTGAGGAAAAAGGTTGCTGGAGAGTGCCGCACGTGTCGGCACGTGGAGGAAGACGCCAAACGTCGGGCAACGCATGAGCTCACACATGGTGGCAGAAGGCAGTCGGAACACCCGACGAAGGCCAGTCGGTGGCAGTAGCACCTATAGAGACGGCGGTGACACAAGGAAAGCAGTGGAAGAAGAGGTTCCCCACAAACCCTAATCTAAACACATAATGCCTTGAAGGAGGCAAAAATGCTCTGATACCATATTAAATTTGGAGTAATGTATTTCTCTACTTGTGTATTGAATCATGAATGTACATCTCTATTTATATACAAAGACCTATCACTAATTAAGGAAACACAAATCAAGTAAAATACAAATAGAATAGGAAATAGAATAGAATTAGGAAAGAATATGCTACCGTATATTTTTGCTGATAATCTTCTATTTTAGTCAACAGTTTATCACTTCTTATGTAACCAAAATATATAGTCCTAGAATATGGATGTCTAGCTTAATTTCCACAAAATATCTAGGGTTCTTTAATTGAAGAAAAAAATTATAGTTTTCTTCTTTAGTTTTATGCTCTATTGCGGACCCAAATCATTACCATGGATGGGATAGATTGAACGCTCATCCAAAGGAGCTTTACAATCCTTAGTTGATTTATGAGAGAACTCCTAGATTTCAAAGTCTAAGACTTGGTTTAGAATTTTTTGCTTATGTTATTTCATAATATTGTATCCGATAAATAGAGGGATACAAGCTAAAAAAAATAGGAAACTTTATCAAAACTAATAAAATAAAATAGTAAATCCTACTACAAATAAATATATTTCTTATTTAATAAGATTTATAATTGTAAGATAGGAAATTCCACTAATAAGGTACTACACTTAAAACAAGAACAGTATTTAAATAAACTTCCTACTAGTAATAAAAGGACAAACTTATCAAATCTCTAATCAAGAAGAATATCATCTCTAACATATTTCTTTTCCAAGTTTCCTTAAGTTTTATCTTTCAAACCAGTATGTGGACCAAAGTGATGTGGCGGATATGTCAAAAGAAGATTAGTACAATAGATATATAGTTTTAGTATTTTTATCTTGTGTTTGACTTGGTAGATATCGATAGATTGAGTAATTGTGCAATATTAATTTACTTGGAATGTCATATTTGTACGATAATTTTGTTTATTACATTAGTCAAGATTCCACTAACAACATCATGTCAACAAATGGTGTTATAAATGAAAAGGTAATTTAAATTTGGTATTATAGCATTCATAATAAGTAAAATATAGAAATAAGAGTTAATATTGAGAATTATATTTTCCGGTTTTCCCTTACTATGAAAGGAATTTAGAAAACAGCAACAGTAAAGTTAAGAGTAATTTTAGAAAATCTTGTTTTTTATTTCTTTGCTATACTCAGAAAATTGTTTCAAGTAAATGAGCAATTTGACTTTTACATTTTCTTATAACAATTTCCTACAAAACAATCAATCATTTTCTACAACTAAACAACCTCCTTATGTCTCGAATTCCTAATATTTAGCTAGCTTTCCTTTTTCCCAAAAATAAGGAGACTTTTAAATATAGGAGTGAGAGGTAAGGCCCTTAGCTGGAAGTGCCCCTCTCTACCCTTTCCTGGAATCCTAGGGCACTGCTCATGTCAAGTCACCTCAACTGGAGACAGCCCAAGCAAGTGGACAGGTCAATGCCTCATCTAGGAGCCCGGTGACATAAATAGCATTGACAGATTTACGTAATATTTGGCTCAAATGAATTTCATAAATTTTGTGAATATCATTTGCAGATCTCATACAAATATGTTTGGTTTAAATAAATTCTTAGTTTTATACTAAAATCATTTGCAAATGAATATTCAATTACAAATGAAATGAATTCCTCAAGGTTGTGTTTGGATGCATAGATTTAGATTTAAGGTTTGGACTTCAAACCTATAATTTCAAATCCATGATTCGAAATTTATTCAAATTAAAATACCTAACTTGGATAGTGCCAAGAATTTGAAATTTTAGATTTTATATTTATTAATATTAACAATCATAATATTATTAATTATTATTTTAATGATTGATAATAATATTATTATCATCATCGTTTTAGAATATAATGAGTTTTGATTTTGGCTTTAAAGATTATATGGATTTCAAATAACATGTCATAAGATGTTATTTCAAATCCTAAATTTGTCAAGCAACAAATTTGTTTGAGATTTGATTAGAATCCAAATCCACTCATAATGTATACCCATGACGGATTTGATTTCAAATCCAAATCCACCCATGCATGTATATCCAGAATGGATTTGATTTCAAATCCAAATCCACCCTCAAATTCAAGGGCATCCAAACATATCACAAAAGAATTTAACCAAACAAGACCTTATTCTCAAAATAAAAGAAACACTTTACCATCCAAATGACCACCATGAACTCTGAGATTTCTGCTTCCTTGAGTAAAGCTCTGATTCTATTGATTGCTCCACAAATTTGTGAGCCAACATCCTACACCGTAACAGGATATAGTAAAAATTACTTCAACAAAGACAATGGCAGATTAAACATTTTTCTTGGCAGATTAAAACCCAGGAAAATATCATGATAACATGGATTGTTCATCAGTTAACCATCAGAAGTATACCATTGCAAGCAGACAAACATTCAAGAGAATTTATGGACAAAGGTCGATGAAACAAAAACCCTCTGGAAGCATGTGCAAGCTTATCTTCAATTTCCATTAGCTCTAGAACTCTGGTCAGTATCCCGTATGTTTATGGTAGAAATTTAAGAAATAGACCACTTACTTCACAATTATTGATTGCTCTGAAAGCAAGAAAAGATGAGCAAATAATAAAAGATGCAGCCATCTGAACATAAAAATGAGGGCCTAACACAACAATGGAGCTCTTGCTCACAAGCAAATTATACATGAATTGATTGACATGCATAGCGCTCTGTGATATATAGCAAAACTTTAGAGCCAAACGGGAATAAGCGAAAGAGAAATTGCACTTGTTCAACCGAACAAGTTGTGTGCAAAAATTTGCACATGAACATGAAAGGGGAAAGAAGCAGAATGAGTTTATAATGCATCATTTTTTTTTATTCTTTTTTTTTCCAAAGCAGTTGTGGTGGTATTGATGCATACAAATCTACCATTATTCTATTTATCCAGCTTCACATAGACTTGTCAATACCTCCACTGCAGTATAAGCTCAAGGTCAAGTTCACGATCCAGCTCTTCAATTTCATGGTTGTCATCAATTATAGCTCGGTTGGGGTCAGACTTCAGCAAAGAGGCATACAAAGATATATATTTCTTGCGTAACCTTGCATATCTGAGTACTTGTTCCCATGACAATTTCCCACTGCCATGAAAAATCACTTCATTAGTGACAAAAACAATTCAAAACCTGAAATAAAGGGAAGGCTACTGTTGAAACGTTAAAGGATCTCATTAAAGAATAATATGAGCTAATTAAAAAATATCATTAAGAGTGTAGAAGCAGCAGCATGGACAAGGTAAAAGGAAGGCTACTGTTAAAAGGTCAAGGAAAGGCTGCAGAAAATGATTCTAAGATAATATTAAAGTTTTCATAATTAAAAGGTCTATCTTTTGACACGTGATCACCCCTATAATGAAATATTTCAATATGAGATGAGTAGGTCAATGCTTATTCACTTTTCAAGCTCAATAAGAATTCTGTTAGCAAGATGCATTACAAAAATAAAACCAATTTTACCAAATTAGGATTCTAACTAATTGAATGTTAAAGTAAGAATCAATAATATTAATTTGTAGGATTTCTATATATTAGTGGCCTAGTTAGCAGAGTGATAAAGGTGGTCGTGGCAATGATGGTAGCAGGAGGAATAAAAGGATTTTATTTAGTATCATTTAGTGTGTTAGGGTCAGCATTATTTTGTTTATGTTTCAACCATAACAAATATTTTTGGCTCTTGATATCTTTTGTTACATGGAAACTATCAGAAGTTCATGCATGACCTAAAAGATTCAATGTGAATCATGTGACAAGTTGTCCTTCTTACCCTAGTGAAAGGGAGCAACTACATGTGTTTGATGTGACAAACTGCCTTGATGAGCACCATTCTTGCCCTACTGAGTTAGGCAGAAACAGCATGTGTCTGTTATTTCAGTCACCTAGTTCAAGTGACTATTATATCTCACCACTAGAAAAGATGGGAGTACGTGCGATGACTTCATCTCATAACTATGTTCTTCCAAACTCAAAATGCCTTGAGTTTGAGTGGGGAGTTGTTAAAGCAGAATCATAATATTAATTTGTGGGTTTTTAATATATCAGTGGCCTGGTTAGTGGAGTGAATTAAGGAGCAGAGTAAGTTTCTCTATTCAACTCTCCTTTATTCCTTGTATTTCACTATAAATAGATGTTTAATATTGTAAACATAAATATAACAATCAATCCAAAATGTAGTCTATTTTGTTTCTTATCAGAATTATAAAGGATAGAGATAGACAGTAAGCCCACCAAATGACCAAAAAAAAAACAATTAATTAATTAAGTTGTTGGCCCTTAGCACTCATGAATTGTTCTGTATTTTTCTTATTCGGGAAAAGTACTAAAAACATGATTTTGTTGCATCACTCATTTTCACTTGAAAATTTGTAATTTATTTCATGATATTTAAAGATTTATATTTTTTCTCACTTTAACACCATGTCAATGGGTATCATAAAATTTGGATTGCAATACATTTAAATATTGTGTCATTTTGAACAGCAAAATTACTTTATTAAGTACCTCTAGCACACAACTAACCATAATGGGCTTATATATAAAATTAATATACCTCTGCAATAGTAATATTTTTTTGAAGTAGCTCAATGACTACTTTTATAATAAAAAATAATTTAAAATTTAAAATTCACATTATCCAAATATATAACTATAGAAATCTCATTATATTTGGGAGGAGGATGTCAAAATGTAAGAAGAAGTAAACCACATGCCCTCATGTGAAAGTGAGTGATACCACAGGACACATTTTTGTACTTTAATGTTTTTAGTTTTAACAAGATAGGAAGGTCTAGAATGATTATTATGATAGTAACTCACAAAAAGTTAGCGAGCAAAAGAAGAATAAAAAGACTAATCAAATACCTTGCCTTCTTCATCTGGTCAGAAATAACTCTAAAGGCATACTTCCACCACAACTTTGGATTAGCTTTCATCGACACGTATGGTCGACAATGTGCATATTTCAAACGTTGGTTAAATGCAGCAAAATTATCAGCTAATTTTAGGATATCCCTGTATCCATCCTATAAAGAAGGACAATTTCGTGAAAATCATAAGAACTAAACCAAATATACTGAAAAAGAAAATTGGAAATGAAACACAAACATGTAATATTTTCAGAACCAAAAGAGATTGAAACTGAAACAAGGGCAGAAACCTTTGACAAACAGAGTGTCACATCATCTAAGTTCAATGTTGCTTTCTGCAGATGTTGACCACCATTAGCAGATTTGTTTGACCGCAACTTTGAGTACTTCGCATTCCCAGTCACTGGCTGCAGAACATACGAGTGCTTTTTCATCACATGATCAGCCGGTTTGCCATTGTTTGTACCAAACCTGAAAACCTGATGTTTCATGTAAGTAATACATATCACTTAGAAAGAAGATGAACATAAAGAAGACCAATAATAAAAGAAAGAGACTCTAAAACTACAATAATAAAAAGCAGCGAAAATATGGTACCTGAACCCACTCTGAAGGGAGCAAGTCCTCCCATGGTTTGTCAACATACCATGGTGATATATCAGAATCCAAATAAAGAGCAAGTTGATCAAGTTCAACAGACTGAAAAAACAATGAAAGCTAACATGAATGCAAAAAGAATATCAACAGAAGAATCATGAAACAAATATGTTAACGAGGGATTGAGAAGAAAACAGGTTTTCTGCAGCTAACCGTTAGTTTAGCCCGCCTTCCTATGTGCTATATCAAGGAAAAGCTTCATCTCTCATGCAAGCATAAATCTAAACCACTTAGTAGTGGTGCTAATAGCACAGTAAGTTACAAGAACAGTAAACACACTATTGACTAAATTAGAAGATCACAGCAGATTCTATTATTTTCCTATTCTAGTTTTTTCCTATTATATAGATTCTAGATTACACTGATTTGTATTTCCTATTTACTTTAATTTGTGTTTCCTAAATAGTGATAGGGTTTTGTTTATAAATACTGCTGTATATTCATTATTCAAGATAGAATAGAGAAGAAGAATTTACTGTTCTCTAAATTCAACATGGTATCAGAGCAATTTGCCTCTTTCACGACAATACTCTTAGATTAGGGTTTGTGGGGATCCTCTTCTCCAATAATTTTTTCATGTCACCACCATTCTCACTTGAAGGACCCTTTTCCAACCGGCCTTCGCCGTCCATCCGACAACCGGAAACCACCACACGTGCTCTCACGGCCCCCTTAAGATTCAGGGCTTCTTTCACGCGCCAGTGCATGTGCCTGATTTCGTCACCTTTTTTTCTAACAAAATACAACCCTAATTCGGCTTCTCCAGTCACTATTCCTTCTATAATTGTCCCTTTTTTCTGTCCTTTTTTTGGGGGTACTGTTTTGTACTTGGTTCTTTATAAAAATGGCCACAGAAGGACACAAGGATGCTGCTGAGATAAAAACCGAACCAACTGATACAACTACTGTCTTAGAGAATCCCTCTTTACAAATTAGCCATGTCAAACTAGATGAATGGACTATTGAAGCAAGGAAACTACAAGGCTATTTACATGGGGATCGGAAAAGAGCTGAACAAGAAGAAGCTGCCCTTGACAAATGGACTTCTGAATTCTATTCTCATGTCATGGTTGTTAAAATCCATGCAACCACATATTGCTAGAGGATACCTTCTATACCGGACTGCTGCTGCTATTTGGACTGCTGCTGCGATCACTTACTCTCAAATTGGTAATGATGCCTTAATTTATGAGCTTCGAAATAAAATTCATAACTTAAGACAAGGAGAATTGTCTGTTGCTCAATACTTTGCTGAAATGAGTGGATTGTGCAAGAGCTTGATTATTATCAAGAGTTTAAAGCAGAATGTCCTAATGATTCTACAAAATTCCAAAAAATGAGAGAGAAGGAATGTGCGTATGACTTCCTGGCTGGCTTAAACTCTGATTTTGATCAAATCCGAGTTCAAGTCCTTGGACGAGACCCATTTCCTGCCTTACGATAGGCTTATTCACATGTACAACAAGAAGAAAGCAGGCGAAGTGCAATGATGATTATTGTTCCAGTTGAAAAATCTGGATTTATGACTGTTAATTCCCATGAGATATCTAAAGCCAGTAATTCTGAAAAAGATCATCTACATTATGATTATTGTGGGAAGCCAAGACATACGAAGAACACATGCTGGAAATTACATGGCCAGCCAGTTAGAGGAAGACGAGGAAGGTGTATTCAGTCTACACGAAACATGACTACAACTATAGAAATTCCTAAGGATACTAATGTTCTATCTTCTAATGAGATTCAACATCTTAAACAACTCCTTTCTCAGCTTGGGACTCCTAGTTCCACTTTTCATTGTGTCCAATCAGGTATTGCCTACACTGCTCACTTTGATTCTTGGATTATTGACACGTGCAAATAGACATATGACAAGATCATTAAAAGACTTTCATCAGTATTCACCATGTACAATACTAGAAACTGTAACACTTGCTAATGGTTCCTTAGCCTCAGTTTCCGGTTCAAGTCCTACTGTTTGTACACCAAACTTTCAACTCTCATCTGTTCTTCATATCCCTAAATTCCCTGTCAATCTCTTGTCTGTTAGTGCTCTTACTAAAGCCTTAAACTATAAAATAGAATTCTTTCCTAATCATTGTGTTTTCTAGGATCTGCAAACCAGGAGGAAGATTGGCAATGGTAGAGTGCATAATGGCTTATATCTATTAGAAGGATTACAAGAGAATACAGGACATGCTGTTTTTTGCAAATATGTTAATCAGGAACTCTTCCAATGGCATAGATGGTTAGGTCATCCATCCTTTTTTGTTTTAGGAAAATTATATCCTCAGTTGTTTAAAAAGGCCAAACCTGATACTTTAGTTTGTGATGCTTGTGAGCTGGCCAAACACAAAAAAACTTCTTATCCTTTAAGAAATAATAGAAGCACTTATCCTTTATCTATTATTCACTCTGATGTTTGGGGTCCTACCTGTACTATGTCCTTAACTGGTAATCGATGTTTTGTCACCATTATTGATTGTTGCCCCCGTATGACTTGGGTATACTTGATTAAATCTAAGAATGAGATTTTTTCTTGTTTCCAATCCTTTCATAAGATAACATGTACTCAATTTGAAGCAAAAATCAAAATTTTTAGGACTAATAATGGTACTAAATATATGGATGGACGATTTACTACATATCTAGACTCCCATGGTACCCATGGTATAATCCACCAAACTAGTTGTCCCTATACCAGTACTCAAAATGGAGTTGCTGAGAGAAAAATTCCATAGGATTGGAAGGATGCCATTACAGATCCCAAATGGAAAGGTGCTATGACAAAAGAAATGCATGCCTTAGCAAAAAATGGAACTTGGGAACTAGTCGATCCTCCAATTGACAAAAACTTGATTGTAAATGGGTATTTACAGTGAAACATAAGTCAAATGGATCAGTTGAAAGATTTAGATTGGTTGCCAAAGGGTTTACTCAAACTCATGGTGTGAATTATCAAGAAACTTTTGCTCCAGTTGCAAAGATGAATACCATCAAGATACTGTTATCCTGTGCAACCAACCTAGACTGGGAACTACAACAATATGATGTCAAAAATGCATTTCTGCACGGAGACTTGGAAGAAGAAGTGTACATGGAGATTCCACCCGGTTTTAATGATAAGAAAACAGAGGGAAAATTTTGCAAACTAAAGAAGGCTTTGTATGGACTAAAACAATCTCCCAGAGCATGGTTTGACAGATTTAGCAAAGCCATGATCTCTTTTGGCTATCAACAAAGCAATGTTGATCATATCTTGTTTATAAATCCTCATGAGAGTAAGATAACCCTTCTTATTGTATATGTTGATGACATAGTCGTGACAGGAGATGACAAAAATGAAATAGCTCATTTAAAGACTCGTCTAGCTCAAGAATTTGAAATCAAGAACCTTGGAAAGCTTCAACATTTCCTAGGAATTGAGGTTGCAAGATTCAACAAAGGAATATTTGTGTGTCAAAGAAAATATATTTTGGATCTCCTAAATGAAACCGGCATGTTAGGATGCAAACCAACGGATTCCCCAATTGAGAGCAATCACAAACTTCAATCGGGAATTGGGGAGATTGTAAACAAAGAAAGATACCAAAGGTTGGTTGGGAAATTGATTTATTTATCACATACTAGACCAGACATAGCCTGTGCAATTAGTTTAGTAAGTTAGTTCATGCATAATCCTCATCAAAGTCATATGCAAGCAATTTTTCATATAATACGATACTTAAAATCTGCACCAAGAAAAGGCTTATTGTTTGATATAATAGATCATCTTAAAATAGAAGGATTTACAGATGCAGATTGGGCAAGATCTCCAGATGATAGAAGATCAACTGCAAATTAGCAAGTAGAGTGTTGAAGTTATTTCACGTTACATCAAAAAACAGCTAGGAGATGTGTTTACAAAAGGACTCAACAAAAGAAACTATCATATATTAGTGTGCAAGTTGGGAATGCAAGATATATATGCACCAACTTGAGGGGGAGTATTGACTAAATTAGAAGATCACAGAAGATTCCATTATTTTCCTATTCTAGTTTTTTCCTATTTCATAGATTCTAGATTACACTGATTTGTATTTTCTATTTACTTTAATTTGTGTTTCCTAAATAGTGATAGGGATTTGTTTATAAATACTGTTGTATATTCATTATTCAAGATAGAATAGAGAAGAAGAATTTACTGTTCTCTAAATTCAACACACACTCTACTTGGCAAAATTAAGAATCAATCTATTCACCTAAAGCAAAAACCATGGAAATTATCAACAGCTTGACAATAAGATGGATAGATACCTTATGAATACGGTCTAGCGTGCCACCAGTTACAAAAGTTTCCATCCCAGTGTCATCAACCGTCACAGCTGAGAGTTTTCCTAAAGTTATACCCGTTGCAAAGGGGTGCCCAGGGTTGCTAGAAAATAGAGTAAAATTTCAAATTGAGTAAATATGGCATTAACTGACACTAAAAGAAAAATACATACCTCTCCAAGTCTTCATATCTAATATGGATATTTGAGATTGAAAGCTTCAAGTTCCCAATTATGGTGTTAATTAGGGATCCCAACCACGATTTATTCTTCAATATTCAAACATGCAAAAGCCAAAATGGTTAAATTTAACAGATTCATAAAGGAAACATAGTTGAGAAATATAAATGCAAGAGATATTAGGAACTGTGCAAGAGCCATAAAAATAAGAGGCTCTCATCCACAATTCTTAAAACTATAATATTTATGCAGTAACAGTAGTGCAAAAAAGTTCAAAGAAAAATGCAGGAAGAAATTCAGCAAGAATGAAGTTTGTCCAGTTTAAACTTTGGAAGAAAAAAGAAAAAAGGCACCTTTTTCTATACTTTATTACCATAACGCTAACAAATACATATGGGTAGACATACACATATTTCAGCAGACGTTGATGGATCAGGATTTATCAATATATGGATACAAACGAAGAGTTCTTTCTAAGTTCTAACGAAAATGCGCATGAATTTTTTTTTCTTATTATTATTTTTGGTACTTCCTTATAATATATTAACCATAGATATTTATATTATCTTCTTCTTTTTTATGTTGCACTCTTGAAGATTGAAATTTATAATTGACTGAAATTTATCTTTAATTATAACTTCAGTTCAGATCCACCAGCTGCTGCTCATATATGGCTCAAGCATGCTTTAGTTGTGATTAGTAATCCTAGACAGATCAATTGTTTACTTTGTGGCTTTGCCTGCTTTCTTTCTTCCAAAAAGTAAATATCAGGTCTCCATTTAGTAGAAACAAAGGTTGGGTATCAAGGTTTTTTTTGCATAGGGGCTAATATATGATGGCTAAATCTTAAAACAAAACAATACAGAGTAAAATGTCAACTTGTATTCTTGGTGATAAAATTCTTAACAAATTGAATTGAGATTTACTAGACTTCATTAAAATTAGGTTTTGAACACAAGTTCACTTTGTTACAATACTTTAACAACAATGAATTTTCTAGATAAAAACCATACCACTTCTGACTTCAAGCGCTGTGCCCTCTCCAACAACTTCATTTCCATGTCCTACACCCAAAACAATAGATATCTATTTATGAACCAAATAGTTACATAACGAAAGAGAATTTTTACTTAGTCATGGCTCACCATGTCTTACCCGTACTCGGATTTTCTTTGCTTCTTGAACTGAATCTTCACTACGCCCCTCAACTTGAGTTGCAGGTTCTGCTAATAAAAAAATCCGATCCAGGTAAACTAAAACTGGATCTTGGCCAAGTCTGCTCCATGGAACCTGAAATGGAGAATGTTGTTTCTCAAACTAGCAAAAACCACATGCTCCCTTCATTCACTTTTAATTGTCCACTTTGAATATTTCACAAAAATTAAGAAAGTCGTTTATTAGCACAGAGTTTTACAAAAAATACCATTCAAAAATATTACCGAACAAATTTTTAAGTTTTTATAGTTGAATAAGCATTTAATGAAGAAGCATCATATTAGAATAGAGTTGAGACTGATATCTTGTTATTCTAAATGATCAATTATTTGCAAACACAAAGTGCCAAAATGTAAAGTACACTGTAGCTTTCAGTTGAAACTCCCTATATTCTATAGACACCGATGATTTACTGAGTTTTAGGCAATACAATTTCCTCCATCACTATTCAACATGAATTCAAGATTCAGAAAGATCTGTTTATATCCTTAAAAATTCTACACAATAAGAATTTGACTCATACAAAGTTTGAAGTGAACTGAGATCAAATCAAATAATGATGATTATCATATGGGACAAACAGCAAAAGGAAATGAATAGTACTAAATCATTGAACTGTAAAGTAAAAGACACCTAGCATCTCAAGATTAAATTAAAAGACAGAATAATCCAGGTCTAACCACTAGGTGATGCCATTGGCAATTATAATATATAAGGTTTCCTTCCTGCATTACTTCCAAGCTACCATGGCTTAGTTTGCACATTATGGTCTATTGCAACTGTCTACTTCTTTTACAACAGCACACTAAAATACACTTCAACTTCTGTCTTTTCTGTGCAGCGAAACATGCACAACAAAATTCACAAACAGACAGAAATAAATTAATACTTCATGACAAATAGCTACTTCGTAGAATTGCTATAATGACAAACCTGAAGCTTCACTGATCCAAGAAATCCCGCTTTAACCTTGACAGGCAACTGCAAGGCATTAAGTGCCTCTGGCTTCAGTTGCATATTTGTCAGCTCTACATCGCCTGTTTTAAGTTATCAATGATTGGTAAGAACTAGAGAATATAGGCATGGAGTAATAGCATACTTTTGAACTTTACAAAATTAAGTGGTCAATGACAAGCCTATGTCGACTTATGGTTCAACTACTCAAATAACAAATCATGATTGCTCTGGTTATTCTTCATTGTGAACTACAACCTTCATAACTTACAAATTTTAATCAACAATCTGAACTACAACAGAGTTCCATAGCTTATGAATTTTAATCTACAGCATAAAATTCAGTCTAATGTATGGTTAAGAAAATTCAGTAAAAACATAATTTCACTTGATCAATGCACTTAGAAAAACGAACGGCTAGATTATCTAGGTAAGAACTGATCATACCACTTTTCTAGAGCTCATCATTTGAAGATAAGTTCACATTTGATTTACTTGAAACGTATTTACAATGATAATGAGGCTATATTAGGAGTTCACCTTAAACTGCAAACGCAATCATAAGAACTCTAAACTACCAACTTGTTTCAACTAAGCCCAATAGTTGCCAGAACCAGGCTAATAAGTATAACTAGGATCCTTGATTAGCTGCATTTCATTTCAGAGAGTTTGTATATTGTGACATTTTAACAATTCTGAAACTAAAGGCAGAAAGAACCGGTATCAAGGAAAATCAATAAAAAAAAAAAGATGTAAAAGTTGTATTCAACTATTCATTGCAAATGAGCCATTTTTTTCAGCTTTAAGCTTCTCAAAAGGTCATGATTTAGGACTCTGCTAGATGAAATACAACCAAACAAGTATTGAAGGAAGCGCAAGAGAAACCGAATAGAATATGTTTCAGGATGTATCGAAATCAAATTTCTAATGAAATCCAAACGAACAATTCGGTAGATTGAAAACATAAAAAAAATACAAATAACACAGTAGTAATGCATGTTTAAATTTGAGTAAAAATCTACCAAACAGAATTCTTTAACAACAAAAAAAGAATGGAATAGAACTAACCTCGCCACACACTGATCTTGAGAGCTTCTTTATTGAGGCCTATGACATAATTCCCTAAGTACCTCTGTAATAGATACGCCACCTGATCCTCCAACATTTTTCCGGTGACGACTCTTCAACAGTTACAGGATCACCGTGTTGTTCGGGTCAACAATCGGCAGTAGCGGGAATAGTAGTAGAAGTATACGGCAACATCGCCGGTGAGTGAAGAGAAGATTCAAGTGAGAGAATCGGAAAGCAGAATAATTAATTCAATTGAAAATTTTATTTAGTTTTTAAGTTCCCTTTCTCATGCTTTTGGGATCGGTGATAGAAAGAAAGATTCGCGGTTTGCAAGAGCACGTTTCGTTTTTTTTAGTAGCAAGAAGATGCCAGGCCTTTAACCCGCATGGGTGTAGTCCAGTTGGTACTCGGACGTGGTGTTGGTACCAAGAAGCCACGGTTCGAGTCTTGGCAGCTGCAGTGTGGGAGTAACGCCCTCTGGGTGGACTCCTTGTAAGCACCAAGACCTGGGTCCCCGTCTAGGAGGCCGCTGGATACCATGATTTATCCTCCCTCACGATGCTCGTCGGGTCGGGCGGTGGGGGCCCTTGGGGTGAGGGCATCACCTTTTGGTACCAAGATGCCAGGCCTTTATGGCTTGCTTGTAAGATACGAAGCGAAGCAGTTATCGTGTGCGATGATCTCCAAGTTCCCAGCCATGCGATTGCCAGCGCGTCAAAAGCTTAAGACCCTTTGACCTATAGGTGGCGATGGCAAATAAACCGTGTGATATATGTTACTTTATTTGCTCAATTTATATATCGAAGTTATATTTCGCATTGTCACGTAGAAAAGCATGTTTTGGTTTTTATTAAAATTGTGATTCGGTGAAAATTAAAAAAATTAAATAATTAATCTTAAAAATATTTCCCTTTGTCTTCTACAACAATGTCAAATGGATCCTAACTAAAATCTATCTAACTAATGATGAAAATTTTATAAAAATATTGGATTTTTTGAAAATTTTCAAAAATTATGGATTTTTAAAAAATATTTATAAAAATTTGAAATAAAAATTCATTTTTTAAAAATTTAAAAAAATTATTACTTTTATAAAAACTTTTTGTAAAATTTAACAAATATTTTATATTATTATAAAAGATAAAGTAAAATCTTTCATAATTATTCCTTTTATATTATAAATTATATATTAAAATACTCACATGTGATAAATACCAATATTTAATAAATATGTTATTTGGTTGAACTTATTGATAAGAATATGTTATTTAAATATTAACTCAAAATTATTTAGTTGTTGTACGTGAAATACATATATTTTAACATATCTAGCTCAATGAATTTCTTTATTTATCCTTTGGATTTTGTTAATACTAATCGAACCAAATTTTACTAAATATAAATAATATTTTCTATGTAGATGTGGATATAAACTTTGCTTTTTATTTTTCAATTTGTATTATTTAATACCAATATCTAAATTCAACTAAAGAAAGTAATTCTTAAGGCTTGAAGGAAATTTTAGGTAGGCTTTGCAAAAAAGATCGATTGAATCGGAAATCAAAATCAATAAAAAATTTTAAATTAATTTATGTTTTTTTCTGTCTTTTGCTTATTTTATATTCTTTAATCTTTTAAATTTATTAAATTAAAATGGTAATAATCTTAAAATTAAAACTTTTCATTATATATTTTCTATTTTATTTATATTTTATATTAATGAGTTTTTTAAAAATATTTTTAGGTATTTTAATATTATAGTATATTAAATTTTAATTATTTTAAATATTTTTTTAAAATAATGGTTAAAACCCAAAAAATTGATTAACTGAACCATTTTCATGGTTAATCGATAAATGGTTAACCATTAATAGTAGTTTAGATCTAAGTTTGATATTTTTAAAACAGAAATTGATGAACCAATTTTTTGATATTAATGAACCGGTTAATCGATCTATTTGCAACTCTAATTTTAGATGTTTCTTTGACAAGGTTAATGTAAAATTTTTTTTTTGTTTTAATGTGTTGATAATTTACATTATTAATGTTTTTCTTCATACTTAAGTAATCATTTTTATCATAGCCTCATGCATTTCTCATAAGTTTAGGAAGTATTTTATGATGTTTTGTATATATCTTTATCTTGTTTACATTTCATTCATGAATTTGCATATTAGAAGTTTTGTCATTCATTTTGTCCTAGTTTTACTTAATTTTTCATAGATACTTTACATAATTAGGAAACCACTTTAAGATGATAGATTAATGTGCATCTATTTAGTTGATTTAGGTACTCAATTATCACTTAGTCATTAGTTTAAGTATTAGTTGGGTATTTTTCTTTAGGTTCAATTAGATAGGAAATTTAAGTATGCCTCACGAGTCCTACACGACTCGTGTAAGGACCTACACGAGTCGTGTAGGTCTAGGCTTCCTTTGCCCCTTGTTATTCCTTCACCCCCGAGTCATACACGACTCGTGGAGAGTCATACACGACTCGTGTATGACTTGCCCATTTGACTCCCCTTTTGTGCATTTTCTTCAATTTGTTGCACCTCATTCCCCTACGAAGCTTACACGAGTCGTGTAAGCACATACACGACTCGTGTGTGGCTCGTCTCATTTCCACATTTGCATTCTTGTTTATTTCGAAGCTTACACGAGTCGTGTAAGCTCATACACGACTCGTGTATGTCATTTTAACCCTATTTTACATCCTTTATTTTGAGCCATTGGATAAAAGATGGAAGGTGAGGATTGTTTTGGACGGTTTTTGGGAAGATTAAACGTGGGATTGAGGGATGGAAAAGGGGAGAGTGACATTGAGAAAGAAAATTAGGGTTTAGAGGAAAGACAGAGAGAAAACTAAGAGGAGAAGGAAAATACCTTGCTAACTGATTTCTACTGATCTTGATTTTGCAGCAAGCAAGCTATCAAGGAATTGAAGGAACGTGCTAGGAATCCGGATTGGGCAAGTTGGAAGGTCTGAAGCTGGGAGCAACTGAAGAGTCTATTTCTAGTTCTCATATTAGTTCTATCTTCTTTCTTTTCTGTTATTACTTTCTGAATTGAACAATGGTTGTGATGTTTTTAATATTATCTGTTCTTTTACTTCAACAGTTTTATTTTATGCCCTAATCGAGAATTAGGGTTGGATGATATGATACTATTTCTTTATTTTATTTAATGAATCAGTTTATCTTCATGTTTCCATATGTTGTTATGTTCTTAATATATATTCTGTTAATGAGATGATGGCCAAACTCTTTAATTGACTATTACTTAGTTGTTTTATTTACTTTGAAAGAAGAATTAAAATGACTGATCATATATGGGAACACCTAATCCTTAATTACCTAGACGTAGGAATTATTGTATTGGGAAGCTAAATGTAGTTTTGAATTCATCATTGAACTAGACTTTATGGTCACGAAAGTAGTCTGTAGGTCTAACTTCAATAGGTAATGAGTTTCTGGGAAGAAAGTTATTACATTTAAGCATTGCTTTAAGATTTAAACTGATATAATTAATGAAGTATCTTGATTAGTTTCATACATTCAACCCTGAGAATAATTGTATCATATGTAAAATATTCATTTGCCATTAATATTATGTTAGTCTAATAAATTTGAAAACGATTAATGTTGTTATTGCCTAGATAATTAATGAAATCGATGTCTAGTACTTGACTACCGTCAATCCCAGTGAACGACACCCTTATACTGCATTTGCGACCCGTATTCTTGCGGAGGCGTAATTACTTTATTAAGGATTATAAATTTAAGGCTTGTTGAATTACATGCATGTGAAGTTGTACTATTTTTACGCCAACATGTGTGCACCAATAATTATCTTATTATTAGTGAAATGGGTGCTCATTGGAAAATGAAATAAAATTAAATGATATTTTTTCATTTATTTGTATAGTTATGGAATTTATAAATTGATTTTGCAAATGCTGAAAATGAACTCTTAAAAAAATAAATTATATTTTTGAATTATATTTGGTGATAATGAAAGTGAAAATTAATAAAAAAAATTTGAAATATACTAAGATTTGAGTTTGAAAATCATATTATTGTGTTTAAAATATGATCGCATTTTGAAATAAGATATAATACGAAAACGTATTTCCAATGAAATTAGAATTTGATATATCTTATATGCTCAATTTAGTTATAACTACATGAATTACATGTATACATAATTGATTTTTTATATTTATTTTAGAAAGGTAAAAATTAGTACTTATATCTAAACTTAAATAGAATTATTATACATAAAAATTAATTTTGTATAAAATTAGATAAAAATTAATTTTGTATAAAATTAGATAAAAATTAATTTTTACAAATTTCACTTATTAAATTGAAGGGGGTAGTTGCATCTTTTTGCTTATCCTCTCATTCATTCCTTTTAGTATGATAATATTTATATAAACATCCACGTAGATATTTTAAGTTTTTTTTAAAAAAACTTAAAATATCATTTTTTAACCTCAAATAAAATTATATTTAAAAGAAAAACTTAAAATACCAATATATAATTGTATTGATATGGTGTATGATTATATGACTCCTTATGCATGGTAAGCAATGCAAACAATAATAAATAAAATATATATATTTCTTTAGGGAAAAATATTCATTATATTATACAAGTATCATTATATTTACAGTCCATGTTTTCCTTTTCCTTTCTTTGAATATTAACAATCATATTTTAACGCTTTATTTCACTCACTTCTTCATTGAATTAAGAAGTAAATAATCTAAAGAAATGTAACATTTGGTTAAGTTGTACGATATTTTATTATCGTTGAGGATCCGTTAGTAAAATCTCATTCACTTGCTATTGATTTCTTTTAAAGTTGCTATATTTTTTTTTGAATAATTAAAAATATCATAGTATATTAAAAAATAGAAGTGGAATTATTGAAAACGATGGTTTTATCATTCCCTCTAAATTTTATTATTTTCTAAAAGATTTAACTTGTTAGCTACTGTCGACCTTATTGTTTGTGCATTTTGATGTAAACAAATAATTTATATCATTTTGGCATGAATTATGTTATTTTAGGTTGCATATGGTTGTGCCACTGATTGGGACCAGCGTACTGAGAATCTTTGGATCATTTTATAGAAGTCAACATTTTTTACAGAAATTTTGGTATGGATGTACTGCTTATTATGTTATTTTAGCACTCGTATGGGCATAAAATTTGGGCGTACAATTGTACACAACTCTGTGCATAAATTTTTTTGTCTAACTTAATAGAGTTTCATTAGAACTATTAGCATTAAATGCTTAGTGTAATGTATTCATGTTAAGAGAGAAATATATTGAAGGTTAGGAAATCATTTCTTCAAATATGTAACTTGAATCTTGAGTTGTTGTATTGTTTTCTTGAATTCATTAATTGCTCTATTTTGATTACTTTGTATTAGGTTGGTGAAAGTAATTAGTTAGGTATTGTTGTTGTAATTAAGAGTGTTATTTTATGAGATTGAACTCTATTGTAAAGGTTTGAGTGTTAACTTATAAAACACTAGGGTTGAGATTCTTGGTTGAATAATCTATTTTGTGTAATCTTGAAAAATTTTAATAAAACCCTAAATTGCTACTTAGGAGAGTCGGCGTAAGCAATTGTTGTGTCAAACCAATATAATTTGTGTGTTGTATACTTGGGATTTCAACTAATAATTATTTTATATTTTATATTATCTTATTTTTATCTAAATAAATTTTATTCAAAGATAAGTACTGTTGATTTTATTTGTATTTATTAATTACTAATTATTTTATATTTTATATTATATTATTTAATTTTTATCTATATAAATTTTATATAAAGATAAATTCTATTAATTTTATTTGTATTTATTAATTACTTATTATTTTATAATTTATATTATATTATCTAATTTTTACCTAAATAAATTTTATTCAAAGATAAATACTACTAATTTGATTTGTATATGTTAATTAATAATTATTTTATATTTTATAAGATATTTATTAAAGTTATGAAATATTATACGTTGTTAATATATATATATATATATATTAACATTTTCAAACTCATACTATAAAAGCAAAGTAAAATAAATTGATTGAGCATAACTTTCTTCAATTTTTAATTAATGTTATAAGAGTGAAGAGGAACAAATCAAACGATTGTTTTACCATTTCTCTAAATTTATTAAATTACTTTTAATTTTATTTTAATTAGTTATAATTTTAATTTTAATTTATAACAACTAATTTATATCTAAAAAGTGTATTTAAAAATAAATATAAATATGAATTAATTTCTTACAAATAATTAGTTTGAAGAAAATAGAAGTTTATTAAATAATTTAAATATGTTAAAACTAATTTTATTTTATTTTAATAATAATAGTTTTAATTTCTAACAATTGATTTATATAATAAAATTATATGAAGAAAAATAATACTTCTGATTATTTTTAAAAATATTAGGTATTTATTAAAGTTACAAAATATTACAAATTATTAACATATGATTTAACTTTTTCTATCAAATTCTAATTGTTTAGAATTTATATAATCTGATTATTTAAATTATTAAAGTTTAGAAAATACTAATTATATTAAATTTATAATAGATAATTTATAAAAACTAATTTTATTTTATTTTAATTATCTAATAATAATAGTTTTAATTTATAACAACTAATTTTTATAATAAAATTATATAAATAAAAATATTATTTATGATTTTTTTTAAGAAATATGAGATATTTATTAAAATTATATAATATCTCACATTGTTGACTTAAAATTTAAATTATTCAAATTCATTAAGCATATCTCTCGTGATTTTTTTAACGAATAATTTAAGATAGTAGGGAAATAAGTAAAAATGATGATTTTATATTTTATATTATATTATCTTATTTTTATTTAAATAAAATTTATTCAAAGATAATTGATGTATTATATTTGTTAATTACTAATTATTTTATATTATCTAATATTTATCTAAATAAATTTTATTCAAACATAAATACTACTAATTTTATTTGTATTTGTTAATTACTAACTATTTTATATTTTATATTACATTATCTAATTTTTTACCTAAATAAATTTTATTCAAAGATAAATAATGCTAATTTGATTTGTATTTGTTAATTAATAATTATTTTATATTTTATGACATATTTATTAAAGTTACAAAATATTTTACGTTATTAATATATAACTTAATATTTTCAAACTCATACTATAAAAGTCAATTAAAGTAGATTGATTAAATATATCTCTCTCAAATTTTTAATTAAAATTGTAAGAGGGAAGATGAACAATTAAAATAATAGTTTTATCATTTCTCTAAATTTATTAAGACTAATTTTAATGTTAGTTTAATTATCAAATAGTAATAATTTTGATTTATAACAATTAATATTTGTCTAAAAATTTTATTTAAAATTAAATATAAATATGAATTATTTTAATTATAAATGATTAAATTTAAGAAAATAGAAGTTTATTAAACAATATAAATTTACTGAAACTAATTTTATTTTATTTTAATAATTTAATAGTAATAGTTTTAATTTATAACAACTGATTTCTATAATAAAATTTTATGAAAAAATAATACTTATGATTATTTTTAAAAATATGTGGTATTATTAAAGTTACAAAATATCATAAATTATTAATATATGCTTTAACTTTTTAAATCAAAATCTTATGATTGTTTATAATTTATATAATTTGATTATCTATATTATTAAAATTTTAAAAAATACAAATTATATTAAATTTGTAATAAATAATTTATAAAAATTAAGTTTATTTTAATTTTAATTATTTAATAGTAATAGATTTTAATTTATAATAACTAATTTTTATAATAAAATTATATAAATAAAAATATTTTTTATAATTCTTTTTAAAAAATACAAGATATCTATTACAGTTATACAATATTCTACATTGTTAACTTAAAGTTTAACCTTTTCAAAATCATACCATAAAAATTAAGTAGATTTATTAAATATACATCTCTTTGTTTTTTAACTAATTTTTTGAGAGAGAAAATGAATAAGTAAAAATAATAATTTTATTATTATAATATATTAAAAGATAGTAGAGGATAAGGAAGATAGTTTTACACTTTCTAATAAATTTTATTATTTTCTAAAATGTTTAATTTTTTACTTACTAATTATTTTATATTTTATATTATATTATCTTATTTTTATTTAAACAAAATTTATTTAAAAATAATAAATTTTATCTGTATTTGTTAATTACTAATTATTTTATATTATATTATCTAATTTTTATCTAAATAAATTTTATTTAAAGATAAATACTACTAATTTTATTTGTATTTGTTAATTACTTATTGTTTTATAATTTATATTATATTGCCTAATTTTTTACCTAAATAAATTTTATTTAAAGATGAATACCACTAATTTAATTTGTATTTATTAATTAATAATTATTTTATATTTTATAAGATATTTATTAAAATTATAAAATATCTCATACTGTTAATATATAAATTAAAAATTTCAAACTCATACTATAAAAGTCAAGTGAAAAAATTGATTAAACACATCTTTCTCAAATTTTTAATTAATATTATACGAAAGAAGAGGAACAAGTGAAACAATAATTTTACTATAAACGATAATTTTACCATTCCTCTAAATTTAATAAAACTACATCTAATTTTATTTTAATTATCTATAGTATTAATTTTAATTTATAATAATTAATTTATATTTAAGAATTTTATTTAAAACTAAATGAAAATATGAATTATTTTTATTATAAATAATTAGTTTAAAGAAAATAAAAGTTTATTAAATAATCTAAATTTTTTTAAAATTAATTTTATTTTATTTTATTTTAATAATTTAATAGTAATAGTTTTAATTTATAACAAATGATTTATGTAATAAAATTATATGAGAAAAATAATACTTATGTTTATTTTTAAAAATATGAGATATTTATTAAAGTTACAAAATATCATAAATTGTTAACATACAATTTAACGTTTTCAATTGAAATTTTATGATTGCTTATGATTTATCTAATCTGATTGTCTAAATTATTAAGGTTTAGAAAATAATTATTATATTAAATTAATAATATATAATTTTAAAAATTAATTGTATTTTATTTTAATTATCTAATAGTAATAATTTTAATTTTTAACAACTAATTTTTTGTAATAAAATTATATAAATGAAAATATTATTTATGATTTATTAAAAAATATGAGATATTTATTAAAGTTATACAATATCTCACATTGTTAACTTAAGGTTTAACTTTTCCAAATTCATACCATAAAAACTAGGTAAAGTAGAGTTATTAAGTATACATCTCTTGGTTTTTTTAACTAATATTTTAAGAGACAAAAGGAATAAGTAAAAATGATAATTTTATCATTATAATATATTAAAAGAGGGTGAGGATAAGGGAAAAGATAGTTTTGACACTCTTTCATAAATTTAATTATTTTTTAAAAGATTTAATTTGTTACCTACTAATTATTTTATTTTTTATATTATATTATCTTATTTTTACTTAAACAAAATTTATTCAAAGATAATTGATTTTATCTATATTTGTTAATTACTAATTATTGTTAATTGAAATCATATAGCAAATGAATTAAGAAGCTTGAGTAATAGTTGATTGGATCAAGAATTTGTTGAAAAGTTAACAATATACATTATATTTATTTACTATTCATTCAATTAAGTTTATATTTTTGGGTATTTAAATGAAATTTGAATGTTAGAACATGAGTTATGCTGAATATTGTGAATTTTCATGATTAGTTATCATTTACATGAAGAAAAGACAATAAAATTATTAATTTTAATTAACAAATAATGAACTTTGGAAGTTGAGAAATATATGTTGCAGTTCTTATTTGAAATATTGAAAATTGTAATTTTTATATGTGAATATTTAAACTATATGATAGATTGATGGTTAATCAAATATCATGAGAGTTCTTCTATTGAATTTTGATGTAGATTGTATTTGTAAGACCTATTTGACACATGATTTAGAGATGGTTGCAATGATTTTTACCTTATATATTTGGAGGCATTAACTATATGGAGCAACATGTGAGATTTTTATTGATCATAAAAATTTGAAGTAAGTGTATAATCGAAAGATCTCAACTTAAGGGAGGGGATGTTACGCCCGCGTCTAGGACCCTAGTAGTTTGTACGTATACGTATGATTGTTATGGTGTATGTATGTATGTAGACATGTATATATATATGTGTAAGTATGCGATTAATGGGTATGATGTGATGATGTTCATATGAAAATGCATGTTAATGGAAGTGAGCATGATGGTTAAGTGCTTATGCTTGAATGTGTGGCTATAACTTGATGTGTATGTGTTTATTGATTTGGTTGTGTGTCGTCGCCTTATTGGGAAGCGTGTCTTCTCGATTGGATGAGGGACGACTTGTGTATGTGATTGGGTATACGTTATGTTAGGTATAGCTTATATACTGATTAAGGGGCAGATGTCGGAGCGGAGCAGAGAGAGTGAGTGGAGCGTAAGCGCAACGAGCGAACGGAGCGTAGCGACGACATCTGCCCATTAGGGGGAGTTTCATGAGTTGAGGGTTGGGGGTGCGGGGGTGGAGCCCCCGCGGTACGGTAAAGGGGTATGTTGGTAGTGTGTATCAGGTTAGTTAGGAGGTTTGGGAGCGTTACAGATGAGTTTTGCTTGCCAAAAGGCAGGTTGTGTGATTTTAGGGAGTGGTACGGGCATACGGGTTGGTCGTACGGTCGTACGAGGCGAGCAAAAACAGGGATTTGAGGGCCTCGAGTGCGTACGGGCGTACCAGAGGGGTGTACGGCCGTACCACAACTCACAGGAAATCAGATTGCTCGCAGGAAACTTTTGGTTTGTCAGATGAACAGTACCCGTACGGGCGTACCAGAAGGTGGTACGGCCGTACCACAACTCGCAGGTTTTTAGGTTTGTCAGGCTTTTGGGGTCGGTACGGGCGTACCAATGTCTGTACGGCCGTACGCGACTTGAATTTGACTTTTTAAGAATGAAAACAGAACTGTTTTATTAGTTTTCTTTCCTTTCCTTCAACTTAAACCTTCCTTAAACCCTACAATAAATCCTACTTAATATACCCTAGCGTCCCGAACGTGCAAGAATACGGAATAGAAGTTAGCGAGTGATCGAGTCAAGGTTAGAAGCTTATACTAGAGGTTGCTTGGAGTGGAAGATGTGTGCTAGAAGTAGCTCTATTTACAGGTTTGTGCTAAGTTTATGTTAGTTGGTTCTTCTATGGTTCCTTTTGCTAGTTTGGAATCGAAGCAAGGCTTTATATGTGATAATTCTCCATGCCATGTTCTTAATGATGCTTG